>BSCZ01001930.1:0-64187 GCA_027924225.1 Bjerkandera adusta | reverse complement strand
CCCCCAGCACGAGCTCCAGCTCGGCCTACCCCCCGAGCCCCTTTGCAGGCGGCTTCGCCCCGCCCCCCCAGCAGCAGTACTACCCCCAGGGCCAGCAGGTGCAGTACGCCCAGCAGCAGCAGCAGCAGCTGCCTGTCCCCCAGCGCGATGTCACCACTGTCACTGTCGAATATGGCGCGCAGCAGTATGAGGCTCATACCACGCACCACTCGTCTCGTCGCCATTCCCATTCGCACGCGCACGCGCGCCCACATAGGACGAGCAACGCGTCGCGTCCTCGTTCGTATTTTCTTCCCTCCCCTCCGTTTCCCCCCTCTCATTTCTTGTGTTGCAGAGTCCGCGGTCATACCCGGGCAGCACCACCAAGCGCAATACGTCGTCCCGCCCGTCGCACCTCCAACATGGAAATACTCGCGCTGCACCGGTCGCAAAAAGGCGCTTTGCGTGCGTGTCTTCCTTCTCCTTCTCCATTCCCCCCCTCATCATTTCCCCCTCTCATCATTTCCCCCTCTCATCATTTCTTCATTCCTTTACACCCGCTCACACGCCACGCTGCAGATCGGCGTCAACTACTTCCGCACGCGCGAGGAGCTCAAGGGCTGCATCAACGACGCCGTCGCCGTGCAGCGTTTCCTCTCCGGTATGCGTCTTTCTCTGCTCTTCCCGCGTCCCCATTTTCGTCTTTCTCCCCAAAGCCCGTGTTTCGTCGCTCCCCAAGCCCGTGTTCGGCTGATTGCTGGTGCAGATCATGGGTACAGAAAGGAAGATATCGTCGTGCTGCGCGACGACGTGGCCAACCCGCGTCAGCACCCGACGCGCCAGAATATTATCGACGCGATGCGCTGGCTTGTCAAGGATGCGCGGCAGGATGATTCGCTTTTCTTCCATTGTGCGTGTTTTGGTCGTTGTTGTGGATGTAGTACTACCACCGTTATCGTGGATATATGCTGATGCGTCGTGATCGTGGATGTATGCTGATGGGGAATGCAGACTCGGGCCATGGCTCGCAGATACAGGACCTCGATGGCGATGAGGTCGATGGGTATGACGAGGGTGCGTGTGTTTTGCGCGCATATATGCGGTGTTTTTGATTTTCTTTTCGCAGTTATTCTGCCGAGTGATTATAAACGCGAGGGTGTTATCAGCGACGACGTGAGTCTCGCATTTATTCACTTTTCTGCGAGCTTGCTGACGCATCGCTGTAGACTATGCACGATATCATGGTACGCAAACCAATCCTTCACTGCATCAAGTTTATTGATGCGTCGATCAGGTACACCCCCTCCCCGTCGGCTGCCGCCTCACAGTACGTCTCCCACCCTCTCTCACTCACCTGTCCCTAACTTAATTATACCCAGGCTTTATTCGACGTATGTTCACCCCTCATCCAACCTCCCAACAAATTCAAACTCACATATGATACAGAGCTGCCACTCAGGCAGCGCCCTCGACCTTCCCTACCTCGTACGCCCCTCTCCCATCCAATCCTTCCACCTCCCTCCTAACTAACCCGCCCTCCCACCATCCCTTCCAATTTAACTTGTTGTACAGTACCACAGCAACGGCAGAGTAAAAGGCTCCCAAGTCGCCCCGCGTTTCCGGCAGCGCAAGTCTTCTCCCGCTGACGTTGTACGTCCTCCACACCCATTATCGTATTTTGACGGGCTTTGTTGACGAAATTGAACTTGGTTGATGAACTTGAATTGGGGTAGATATCGTTTAGCGGGTGCATGGACTCGCAGACGAGTGCGGACGTCGTGAACGGCGCGGGCGTCGCTTCGGGGGCTATGAGTCACGTACGTCCCCTTCCCATCCCCTCCTCCTTCCCTCTCCCCCTCCTCCTTCCCTCTCCCCCTTCTCATCCCAAAAGTAATGATTGTTGAATATTGATGTGGATAGGCATTCATCCAATCTCTCAGCACCCACCCACGCCAGACGTACGTTGAGCTCCTGGGCTCCGTGCGCCTCATCCTGCGCGCGAGGTATAAGCAGAAGCCGCAGTTGAGTAGTTCGCATCGGATTGTACGTCCCATTTTTTGATTGCGTGGGTTGTGTGGTTGACGGTGGTTGGTGGTTGATGATGTTTTTGGTAGGATACGGGGTTGCAGTTCGTTATTTAGGGCCACGCTATGAGAGGAGGTGAGGGGAGGTGAGGGGAGACGAGGGGAGGCGAGATGAATGAGGTTTCGAGATGAGATGAGACGAGATGAGGGGAGACGAGACGAGACGAGACGAGATGAGAGGCAATGGAACGCGAGGAAGTTTATGATATTTATGATTTTGTTGTTGTATTTTATGTCAGGATGCTTTGTGATGTGCGTTGCTATCAATTGTTTTCGATGTATGGTGTTCGTTTGGTAATTATGTGTGTTTTTTTTCGTGCGAGACGAGCTCGAGGCGTGGATGGGGATGGTGCCGGTTGCGCGTACGCCGTTATTCGAATCGTGCATATCGTCGAAACGAACGGAGCAAGCCAAGGGTTTCACGAACCCGAGATACAAGATTATCTCTAGTATAGACGGTAGAGTCGGCGTTGGCGCGACCGGTGCGCGGCTTCGAACACGCCCCATCCAAATCAAACTCCCTCGATGGCAGTCACTCTCATTCACATCATCAGAACGACGTCGTCCGTTATACAACTACTGGTATCGTACTCCAAGCCGACCGCGAGAGCAAAGAGTTTATCTTCGTTCAAAGGATGGCGTTCGAATGCGCCACCACCTCCATTCGTCGATGTATCCCAGCGGGAGATCTCGACGCGGTGTAGTCGTCGTGGAAGCGACGTTCAAAATGTGTTCACTCCGTGGAGGGAAAGTTCGAGATAGACCTAGATGCGCGTGTTAGGTCTTGTTTCTGACGGAGGAGAAGCGAGCGCGCGTAGTTGATTGTAGAAGAGGCTCCTCCAGAAACAGCACCCGCGGCGACTCGTCCGTCAGGCAATAGAGAGATGTTCCACCCGTTAATAGCACCATGGATGATATACGCGGTATGAGAGATTGCACAGGGCAGTATCAGCTATTTGCGGGCCGAGACGGGTTCTGCGTCTTCAGAACGTCCGATGTCGTACTCTATATCCGCACCGTCAAGCACTCGCCCAGCGCGGACATCTCGGTTATCCGTGAGACGTGCCTGCGCTAGCCGTAGCAGTGCCGGACGATATCCTTTGCACTCGCGGCAAAACCACCGCACGGGATTCGTCGGTGGACACAGTTCCAGCCTACGAGGATTTCTCTGTGCCGACGGATCAGCGGGTGCGCGGGCCAGACGCACGACTTTGAGGAGCCTGACCTACTCTGACCTTGAACAGATGGACGCGTCGTTTTGGATGAATTTGTTCGATGAATTCGAGAGGCGTTGGTAGTTTGGCTGCGGGCCTGAACTACCAGGTAGGTTGGGGAAGGGTGCGTCGAACGCGAAAGGGTTTAATTTCTGAATAGCGTTTGAGAAAAAGCTTGCCGTAGTCAAGAAATGATAAATAATGTAGTGGAACCGGTTGTTTTCGGTGAGTTTGACATGGCGAAGAGTGAAGGCAAGCTGATACTTTCCATATACGGATCAAGGCGCTAACATTTGTTGCGTGCTCGTGGGAAAGTTCGATCCGACGCTTCACTTGTGCGGGTACGTGTACGTGGCCATCAACTGAACCTAACGACACTACTTGTGCTCAGGCCGCTCCGGTTTCACAGGGTCCATACTGGCAAAAGTCTATCCCAGAAAATACGGTGGCCATGGCTTTGGTGAACGTTGCACCGTTCATATTGTCTCGTTATCCGGTTCGGAGACAATTCTCTACGACTTGGATCCAATATACCAAAGAACCTGTTTAAACGACGTTGACGAAGAAGGCAGAGATAACGCGCATTTGGTGGACAGTGTCGGTTTTCGGTCCCGCGGTGATTCTCCCGCAAGATTTCAAATGCTGGGGTTGCATTGGCGACGGTATGACTCCTCGCAAATGTTTTCTCTGCTCTAGTGCCTGCTAATCTCCTGCGTAGGTCATGCACTGTGTTACGGCATGCCTATCGTCCTCTGAGCCCATGAACATTGCTATCATCGAGAGCTGGGTATCATCACTGAAGATCGTCGCTCTGACAAGTTGCTCTGCGTCTTCCGAAAGTTCTTCTGTGGCGTCGAGACGCCGCGATTCTTTGGCGACGATGTGGCACCGCCGACTCGGTGTCTGGAGCCGAGGCGAGCATTCTAACTGTCTACGATGCCGCGCTCTAGGCGTGTAGATGCGGTAAGTGTGTTCGATATGACGATATGCTGGTTGAGCTGATTATGAATTGATGATAGGCATGGATGGTTCAGTCGAGTCGGCTGCTATGCCAGGGACCTTCAACACTACCTACCGGCCTCATGTGTCTTACAATATACATCGTGGCGAGCGAGGATGTTGCAGAATTCCCCTCACTTGATTCCTTGTTGGTACGATGTACTATTCTCCGCCTTCACAGACCCTCAACACTCGGGCTGAGTCATTGGTTTTTAGATGGGTTGCGAGGCATGCCCAGTTGTGGCGGCACACATACTTCTATGTGCGCTCCGACTCGGATGCTCAGCAACGAGCGGCACACCGAGAAATTCAAGACCCTGTGAGTGTATTGGACACGGTTTTGTCCTATACCACCCTGTTTTTATACATATCAATGACAGCGTTGTGGCGCGCAAGGCCAGAAGCCGAAAACTCTGAAAGGGCAGCATTGGTTATTGTGCGACGCGGGGAAAGCGCGAGGTGAATCTAATACTGACCAAGCCTTCCGAGTCGCAGAGTTTCAGCGGGCCATCAAAGACGCTATTGCGTGATTCATTGTCCACAGAGCTTGGATGCTATCGCAGACCACTAGTGATATGTGGCACAGTGTTTTTTGCGGGCGTCTGAGTAGCCTCTCCAGACCCGCTGGTAGCCGTCTTTTTATATAGCATCGAAGGCGTATGCTTTTCCAACGACTCGGAACATCTCAGACATTGCGACCATGTTGGCCGTTCTCCCACAGACGACGCTTCCCATGGATCCCCCGCCCGCCCACACGAGACTGAATGGTCCCCTTCTGACGACCCACGCCCAATTGTCTCGCTCCGAGATCGTACGTCCGTCTCTACGCATCAAGAACAGCTATATGTGTTAACATCTACTGACCTAGGTCGACCTCTCCCGATCCGCTATCACGCGTTTCCTCACTCAAACAGGCCTCGACATCCGCCTCCAACCCAACCCACACGCCGCCACAGTCAATGCCCAGGCGCGCTCCATCGCGGCGGCATGGGACATCGGCGATTGCAGCCGCACGCTGCTCGACGCGGGGCTGACCACGGGTGTCACGATCGCCACCATGGGCTGGGCATGCACGAACCCCAGCATCCAGCTACACATGGCGCTCTTCACCGCGATCCTCGTCTGCATCGACGAGTTTGCATGCCCGCGGGACGCTGTCGCAGAGTTCGCGGACCGTATGTTGACGGGGCGGCCGCAGGCACATTCCCTCCTGGAGCGCATGGCGGACATCATGCGCGACACGCCGACGCATTTCTTGCCGCTGGTCTCGAACGAGGTGAACCGCTCGCTTTTGGCGTCGTTGGGTGCGACGACGCTGGAGCGCGATATGGCCGGAGTGCCGCTGCATGGCGGAGCACGCAACTACGTGTTTGACAAGCGCAAGTTTACTGGCATCGGACGCGGATATGCGTTTTTGTCGTGGGACATGGCGCGGTTTCCCGATGTAACGACGTACCTCCAGGCAGTCCCGTGAGTAGATCGTCTCTACTGTTCTTGGAGGCCTTCGGACTAACATTTGTTTAGTGAACTCGATATTTTCATGAACTATGTCAAGTGCGTTAGCCCTGACGGCACGATTTTCTGTCATCTCACATCTATTTTAGCGATCTCTGCTCATTCTACAAAGAGGAGCTTGCGGGGGAAACCGAAAACTTCGTGCACGAGCGCGCACGGGTGACGGGCAAGAGTGTACCGGAAGCCTTGAGCGACACCGTGGACGAGGCAATTGCGTCGACGCTCACCGCACGCAAGATCCTGGGAGATACGCCGGAGGGAGAGGTATGCGAGGCGATCATGGCAGGATATACGCGATTCCATCTGGTGGAGGCACGTTATCGTCTGAGTGAACTGTTTGGTAGTGACGTCGAGTCGCTGATGGAGCCGTCGACTCGAGCTTGATTTGCGCCGTGTTTTCAGGGCTTTCTGTGAGCCCGTTGTATTCGTAAATTTGGGAATAGAAACAGTGTCAATTGTGCTGTTGCATAACCCGAGGATTCATTGCGTGTGCCAGCGGAACTTTCGACACGTTAATTCTGCGGTGACTAGCCTCTAGTTTCCCAGCTGTCCCAATGAGACGCAAATATTCCTGTAAAAGGGTTCCCAGTAAGTTCAGCTAATGAAGATGGGCATGAAGAAATCCACGGACGCTTTATTCGTTAATTCTGAAGCAGCTCAAGGAGCTCAACTGATCATTTCCGAAGGACAACTCGCTGATCCCAGGATACTGCACCTCGATAATTCCAGCTGTGGTGATGCAATTCTGGTCACTAGAACGCGGATCGTCAATGTTGCGAACGCATATCCCCGTAGTACGATACGACTCACATGTAGAGGGTGCAGATCCACCCTTGGTCGGGCGCAACGCTCGATATGTCGCTTTCGAGCCCCCATGGGAAGTCGGAGCAGCCATTGTTGAAAAAGCCGTAGCTGACGCACTCTCCCGCGAAGTCGTAGTCTGTGCAGAGTAGGATGTGCCCGTCAACCTCTTCACTGTCGCTGTCTCTACGGAGAGACTGAGTGTTGAGGTGCTTTAGAGGAAGCGTCAGCAATCTTTCCAAGTGGACGTATAGATCGCGTACCTTTCCGCGATTCGGAGGTATAGCAAGAACGCTTGTACCAACGAAGGGGATGGATAGAATGATAAGGCTGAGAGTAGTGTGCATATCGAATGGGGACGAGTTGAACCTGTGCTGCTGTTGCGTAGTCATGAATTGTCCAACCTTTTATACGCCTACATGGAGGGAAGGATATTTTTGGGACTTCCGCTACTCAAAGACCGCTCGGACGTCGGAGGCATGGTGTCGAAAGTGGGGCGCATTTTACAGCATGGTGTGCAGAATTGTTCCTGACCTGAGGTTGGAAGCACTAAGATCTGCGAGAAAAGAATAAGCCCCCGGTGATTCGGGGCATGGTATCATCGACGTACTTGGGAAACGGCTATGTTTGGGGCTAGGATGTGTGTAACTGAGAATTCCGAACGGGAAATGGGGCATCAGCCTTTCGTCCCATCTTGCAGTTGAAGTTCTTTGACTGTGCTCATACAAGGCTTTCGAGAGATGATGCTCGTTTGCACCTATGGATCTGCGTGCGCGTAATGCCGTGACGGCATGTCTTACGACGCACGAGACCGTTAGGCCGGTGACAGTGACAGCAGTCGGTTCTGCTTGTTCTGACAGAGAACGGCGGTGTACCTCTGAGAGCACGTATCAGCTCGCTAACACCTGCAGAATGTCGCGGACATACCGAGATTCCGCCTTGGTTTCTGAAGGCTGCAATGGTTCAAGCCTATCCCTGGATACAACGAAACGTTACTACGATTGTGAATTTGTTTTGACCTCGACTCGTCCGGTTGGCATGGACAGATTGTGCTTCAAATAACAGGGTTCAGCTGCCAGCATGACGGGAGGCGGATCGGGTCCACAAACGCTCCGGGGAAAGGCCACGACCAGGCTATGAGGTGCAACGGTCTTCGGGTGTGATAGGAGAGGGAGGTAGGAGACAATGAGTGTAGCATCTGAACGAGTGATATTGTTTGTTTCGGAAACGGTGGGACGAAAAGTACTAGTCGACCACGAGGTTCGAACTGGCCAGACCCTTAGGGCGCTTATAAATATTGCGCCTCGCTCTCCGCGAACATGTAATTGACTCTGACCATGTACGCCTCAACCCAGCCTCAGCAAATGCATAAAGCTCGCCACCCTCGCCGTGTCTATCGTTTCCTTGTGTCACCATGTTCCTCCTGTCTCTTCTACACCCTCCAGCCCACAGTCTCTAACTAGCCACTACCGACACCACAGCCAGGCGAGCGACCTTCTAGTCTACTCCCGCTCTTCATGTAGAGAAGGCCTTCTACAACATTCGCCTTCGACACGGACCACGGTCTCTGGCAGCGCTTGCGATCAATGGTCTACGGGTGTGTTTGGGAGGAAAACGGTCAACGGTTGTCTGTCGACTTGGTACGTCGTCTCGTCTTTCGGTCTGATCTAGTGACTGACGGAGGACATAGGCTATCACGGCTCAGGTGGTCACCGTCGATTGGTGGTACCGACAACGACGTTCACCGTGCCCCAGAACGTCTCTGCCCTAGAGCGGCTAGGAAGGCTCTGAGGCTGGCACTCGCTTCAAGCCTCCTTCAAGGATCGGTCGCCGTGGATCCCCCGGTTTCACCGCCTGGCTTGCCCGCTTTGGACTCTCGACATGCTTGCGTCGACTTTTCGGATGTCTCCCCCGCAACCTGTTCTGTTGCATGGGCGAAGATGCGTCCGTCAGCCTCGGCGCGCTTCGCTCTCTCGCAGACTTCAGTCATCGTCTTCGTACCTGACCCCAGTGGTGATCCAGCTCGTGTGATCACCCGGCGTCTCCGTCTGCTCAGCGATGTTGGGACTGCTGCTCTATTCCATACTCTCTATTCTCGCTCTGCTACTTCCCTCCATTACCCTCGCGCACGGCCATATGCTTGCACTGGACCATATCCTCGGACCCAACTCTATCCTATCACTCAATCATGACCTGGCTCTCAACACCTCTCCCCACGCTTTCGCTTCGCGACTATTCATCTATACCGACCGCCTAATACGCCCAGCAGTCTGATCACCTGCATGATTTCCACACTTACCCATATTACTATCCTTGCCGCCTTCCCCTGCATCCACCCGTGACTCCTCGATCCACCAACTTCTCCCTACCGCGCCTGGCAAATCCAAATCCACTTTCCTAGCTCACAAGGAAGGGGACAAGCTTGACGTCCGGAAGATCTGGTGTCGCCCGCGTTCGCGTAACTGCCGCGTTTTGTATGCAGCTTGTCCTCGACCTAGTTGGTAAATTCAGCAGGATGCCTGGCAGGCTTGATAGTGCACACGCTCGCGCTCGCACTGCCGGTTCATCTCTTCGTTTGCTTCACCCCACCCTCTCTTGTACCTTCGACTGGTATAATCATAAAACCTTGCTGACCATCGGAATCGGCTGTGTGCATATATAAAGTCGGCCATCCCGCATCGAATCTACCGCATCGTTGACCAACAGCCCTCTGGGCCCAGAAGCAACCGCGGCGATGGCACTCTGCTCTGCCGCATGAGCTTCCTGATCAGTATCCCGTCGAGTGCGTGCAGGCATGGCTGTATCGCTCTAGTGCTCGTTCGATGTTGAAAGTAGACTGTCTAGGCACTTGTGTCGCAGGATTGGGCACGCCTTGCGGCTTTGAGCCGTGACCCGAGTCCTACGGGTCTAGGGTTCGTTTCGCGATACGGGTGCAGGATTTTATCGAGCTGCCTAGTTCAAATATCTCCGCCGGGCAAGACGGGGAAGTAGTGACTTCGACCATTGCGACGGAGATCGGGGCGAGTAGGACAACGGACTCTCCCACAGGTGAGGAGTTGGCCGGACAAGATCAATGATGGCGTCTTTGATGGCGCGTCAATTGATCGTGAGGTGCCGCGAGAGTCTTCTTCGAAGTTCCCTCTACCCTACGGACTACGCCTTCTCACAGGTACTCCTTCGGCGGAAAATAGGTAAAAGAAATCACTCTACCGCCTGTGTGTTCTCTGCTGGTGCCAAAAGACCGGTGGTCGACATCTTCGAGCACACCCGCGACCACGGCTCGGCTCTTCTCGTTGCACGATAGGTGCACCCACTGAGCCATACAGCTTTTGTATTTCAGTTGAGTCTATTCTACAATCCAATTCCGGAGCTCACGCGATACTTGAGTTCTGTCGGCAGCGTTCTCGCCATGGGAAACGAATGCCGCCAAACTGACGACTGGTCACCGCCGGAGACCGCAGCTGACAGGGCGTGCGACACTCGGCCGTCTACACAATCAACGCTCGTGTTAACGATGGGCTTCTAGTGCAGCATCTCCCCACCAACGCTTGAAACGGATGCGTGGGACTGCCACCGCCGCTGTTCAATTTATTCACCGCGGCTGGCGAGATCCCCACGTTCGGGACCGCGAAAGCTGGGGTACGGTCCTGTCCCCTCCGTGTGACACTTCCAGCTCACGACTGTCGTTGCGCTCTACACGCGGATTGTATAGTTTTCAAATTACCTCTTGCAATATTCCGACAGGTATGTCCATCTTTACCAGTCTGACATGGAGCTAAGTTTGACTCGTCGGGATTTCAGTGATACTCCAAGGGTCGTCATGGGCGCCCTGGTCAAACCTTATGATCCCCTCTGCGGGGTCAGAGCCCGTTCATCGCACGCTTACACTTCATTGAAACGTAAGTACCTAGTTCAATCATTCCAACGTCTACGGCCAAGCCTTACACCACACGGTTCTCTGCGTATCGAGCTTCCACAGGCGAGCTAGCGGTGCCCAGACGTGGGGGAACCAATCACGTATCCCATCTGTCAAATGTCTTCTCGACCCGATCTATACCCCGCAGGGCTCGGTCGCCGCGTTTCGAACCCAGCAATATAACAAGCACGCCGCGAAATCGCTCTTGAACCTTGCATTTGCGGACCTTAGCAGACCCGATCAAGTTAGCAGACTTCCATCTCCTTTACGTTATCAAGGCACATAATGTTTAATCTTATTGCAGCGCCATTCTCGACGCCTTAAACATCCCCCTCCGCGTCTACTCGCCTTCTAGCGATCTCCATGGCCGACCTCCTGGCTTCCCCCGGTTCCGGCGCCCATATGCCACATTTCGGCAGGATAGTCTTGACTTTGGTATGGCTTGAGGCCATTCTGTATGGTAAGCGGATGCCAGGCTTGTATCGAGTATGCGCTGATGTTTGCTCTAGGAGCCAAGTTAGTACCTTACGTCGACGCCGCGCTCTGTCACTTACCTGGGTCCAGCTTTTTGATTTTCGGAGCTAGCCTATACGTCCTCCTCCGGCGCATTCAGCGCAACTGGTGCGTGAGCGAGACTCAGCAACGCATCTGTGAAACGCTAACGACGGCTTCTCCAGGATATTGGTTTCCTGGTCTATTGCTATATTCGCACTCGCTTCCGCAGATGCTATTATCGCCTTCCTGGAAATATATCAGCCTCTCACAGACAAAGACATCATTGGTGTGCCAGGCGCCTGGGACGCTTCGTATCAATTTCCGGACATGATGTACTTCACGCACTTCGCGATATCGAACATCGTGATAATTGCTCAAAATCTACTTCTGGCACGTATACCTAGCCCTTTGACGATGCGTATACTCACATTATGCCTTCTAGATTTGGAGATTATACGCAGTGTGGGGTGGTGACTGGAAGATTATTATAGTTCCCGTATGTGCCCGCTTCGCTACAAAGACCATCACGTCTGACGAGGCATCTTTCATAGCTGGCTCTTGAAATATCTCATACAGGTGCGTCTCAATTCTTCCTCAGCATCAGGATTTTCTCAGCCAGAATTCCAGTATTATTCTGCCTTGCAGCTCGCCTACTCCGGGATCCCGCCGAAAGCTCATACTCAGACGAAATGCAACAACTAGCGTATCCGATCAATATCATCGTGCTATTCCTCAACTTCACCGTCACGATCGCAATTGCAGGCCGTCTGTGGTGGCATGGCTGGAAAAATCAAGTCCATTTCGGCTCGTTCACCTACCGAGCATCTATCTTTACCTTCATCGAGTCCGGGGCGCTTTTCACTACTACGACACTCGTCAACTTCTTCTTCACCATCAGCGGGTCCTCCATAGGCGGCATCTTGAGTCTTTACATCGTCGTTCAGCTTGCGGTAGGCCACAGTCACCTCTTTCCCCTTCGTTGAGGCTGACGTCTACCTCCAGTCCATCACTCCTCTGTCGATCATCGTACGCGTGGGTCTTGGCCTAACTCACGGAAGCCAGACTGAGCAGTACCCTTCGACAAGACCATCATTCGCCCGCGGTCCCGCGGCCGCACTAAACGCGTTGAGCTTCGCAAGAGAGCCAGACGAGGAATACGACATGGCTAGCTTCGGCGCAAGCTCCAACACGATTGTAGGGGAAGAGAGCAGTACGAAGAAAATCACGAATGACGCTTTCCTTGAGTATTATATGTCATAGGTCGCTGCGCTGTATTCACGGACGCTTTCCTGTAGTCTTCTCTAGCTATGCTATCTCGCTGTATTTTTGAATAGGAATGCTAACCACACACGTATTTTAGGGAAGAGGGTCGATTTTGAGCACAGTGTAAAGGAATTGTGGCGTGCTTTCAAACACGGCGGACAACGTATCCCAACATGCCTTCGAGGTCCCTCTGCGGTAGTTTCGCACCACGCCCTTGATTTTATTGAGAAGTTATAGAAGGCAACTGAGTGAAATTGAATGATAAATTGACGACATCATCCCTCTTTTGAAGCGCTTTCGGCAGCACGCGAGGGCTTCTTTCTGTGTTGTACGGGGGAGCTACGTCGTGTGCCCGACAAGGAGATTGGCTCGGAGTACGCGGAAGTGTTACCGGGTCTTTCGGAGTTTCAATAAGAGCTTACTGACTTAGAGCGCCGGTACAGCATCCTAATCTACGACCTATTACCCGACAAATCTCCCGAAACCCAGACCTACAAGGTATTCAAGGTAGCTGGCAGAACGAGCCATTGCATCTACTCACATCTCTCTAAACAGAACCGATGCATCCTACCGGTGCTGATATACCTCCGGAGTTGTTTCAATACCTCCTCGATTACATCTTGGTGAAAGGAGACCCACTTCTCTCCCGCCGCGACCGCGAATCTGCGGAGGCCGTAGCGGAGTCCAAACGCGTCCTCGGCACGTTCGCCTTGGTGTCCAGATACTTCGCGAGGATCTGTCGCCCGCGTCTCTTCCAAGGAGTCCTGTTGAAGAACATCGACGATTTACGAGGGTGCCTAGCCCTGATCAAGCAGTCACCCTCGTCACTCCCTTCCATCGCCACATACATCCGAAAGATCAAACTCGAAGCTAGGTCAGGAGAAAAGCCATGGCTGCATCTTATCAAGAGAGAAATTCTTCCACAGGTGTTAGGCTTTGCCCTGATACACCTCACGGTTGACGCATCGTACTTCTATCCCAACTCCCCAAGGAGAGCGATACAACAAGGTCTGCCTCGTACAATTCCCCGTGTCCTCTCCTATCTATCCCACCTCACCCTACAGAACCTGCACTTCAAGTCTGGGTGCGAGTGCGTCCGTCTCATCACTGAGCTTCCCCTCGTAACTTCATTGAGACTGGATAACGTCACCTGGGACTCCCCTCCGGAGCAGAGGTCATTCAGGCGCGTGAACAAGGCACTCGCTTATATTCTCGTGGAGGAGAAAAATCCCCACATATTTCCCTGGTTTCTTCTTGCGCTCGTTACACATCAATGGACCCCAGCGCGCCCACCACGGGATGGCGCATCCCTCACCATCGGGTGGAATACCGGGGAACATGATCTGATCTCCGGAATATACTACGCGTTTCTTCCTTCTGACCCTCAGTCCCCTCTCTACTCGACGGCTCATCGCTCATACCAAGACTATGACCTTGTTGACCTGGAGGACACGGGAGAGGAACCAAATCTCGACGGTACGCTGGAGTGAGTGCACAGACATAGTGCCGCGCTGACGCACTTTTGTGTCCGCAGTGCAAGTTATTATCGACGGTCGCACATCTGTCCTGGAAACAGGAACTGCATTCATGCCGGAAACCACTCTTACCTTCGGGCGTCCCAGAGCTGCTATCGGGGACGTCCACTTGGTCTCCATCTCCTTCGACTTTTGTTCAATCGAGACGGAAGCACTCGTTCTGCAAAGCGTATGGAAAAAATTCGTGGAACAGGCATCTCTCCTTGAGCATCTGAGAGAGGTCAAGTTTCTTTTTCCTGCCATGACCACCCTGCGACAATTCCTATCCAGCAACCACGAAGTGCTCGCGCCACTTCGAAGCGTGGACTCACGGAGAGTCGTGTACTATTACAGGGAGATGGTGGGCGACTACCCACGACAGCGTTGGGCGGACGTGGACGCGATTTTGAAAACCGAGTCGGTAAGTTTGTGACAGAGCTATTCCGTACGATGACATGTAATTGTACACTCAGTTGACATCCCCACCTCGATGAAGATGACGTTGAACGTTGATTACCCGCGCCGAAAAATATACGCTGGACGTCACACTCATGTACTAGCACTGTATATTGATAGCGAACCGACTTGAGCAACACGTACATTTGATCTATGGACAGATAGCGTGAAGGCGGTTATACAGGCGTACGAGAAATTCGAGACGTCGTTTGGGTAATTGTATCGTGAACAGCATGCGTAACAAAGTAATACTTGTACTTCCAGCGTATACTGAAGAGTATTGGGGCACAGGCGTTGGTCGTTATTCGTAACAAAAAGCACAGACAGGATCGTTTATATCGTAGCAAGCGAAATTCGAATCTGGAACGTCAAGACGTGGGTCGTGGGGGGTCTCGAGAGCGTAAAGGCGAGTCATCGCGAAACGTGGAGTCGTGAACAAGAAAACTTGACGTGAAGATGAACAGACGACCGCAAGCAGTCGACGAAGGTCATGAAGATGGGGACGTGCAAGATGCGATGCAGATGATGGGTTGGAGTATGATGAGACGATGTATGGGGCATAGTTCGAGGCATAGCATAGGAACATTGCCACCTACACCCCGAGCGGCACCGAAGTAGACTTGACGGGACTCCGTGCTGATCTGTGCGGCGAAGGTGGCGAGCGTGGCTTTTTATGGTGTTTCTTATTTTCCTCAGCACACCTTCAAGCCTTGGGCACAGGGACACGAGCAGGAGTCGGCCGTCCCTTCGGGCGAGGGCGGGAGAGCCTCAGCGAATCGGAAGGCCTGTATAGATGGAAGACATGTCAATGCCCATACGGAAGTGGTCAGGGAAGGGACTTACGTATACATCGTCACACCGGGACTGACAACGTTCTCCTTGTCATTGGACGCTTTGGCCTTAGCCATGGGACGCTTCGACCATCCAAGAGCGCTCCTACGCGCGCCCGACGAGACCCGCGGACGAGCGAACCCTATCTTCTCCTCTTTTGACCTCTCAAGCTGCAGTGCAAAGGGACTGAATGCAGAGCCGTCAGCAGAAGCTGCCGGCGGAAGCGAGAAGACGGAGATGTTCGGGTTGATGGATATCTCGCGGAGAACAAGAGAGGATGCCGAGTGTTCGTCGTCGTCGGGGGATGCGAATGGCTTACCCTCCATCTCAGGCTGCTGCTCGGAGGTGAGTGAGATCAGGCGGCCGCGAGTGGGGTAGGGAGTGGCGCGCGACGATGTGCGAGAGCGGATACGATGAGGGCGAAGCTCTGATGGCAGGGGACCATAGTTCTTCTGGGAATGTTCAAGCATTGCTTCCATACCGCCACGGCTAGCCGGAGGGTCGAAGGCTATAGGGCAGCCGTGAGTACACAGTAATATGACGTTACGTCGGGACTTACACTGGATGGCAAACAGTGAGAAGGGCGTGTCGGTCCAGGCGCGCTTGCTCTCGGTGACAGTAACTTGGACCTCATCTCGAAGGGCGTAGTACTTGCGCAGCGAAACGATACCATGCTCGTCCGTCCAGTCCTCTTCCATTGAGGCAGTTTCAGGATCGACGATGATCACGGTATCGTTGTGAACGGAGGCAGTGGAGTTGAACTTCTCGGTGGCATCAGGCAGCGACAACTTCTCGGGCGAGGGTGAGCTGGAAAACACGCAGGATTCCTCTTGGATGGTCTCGTATACGGAAGACCTTGAACGACCTGCTGAGTAACGTCGACGGTGACCTGCACCCCGGGGTCGCGCCCTGCTGGTACGTGCCCTAGCGATGCCGCTGGAAGGCTGCATGGCGCCGGTGAGGAGAGTGTTGAGGTGCCCGAGGTCGATGCTAGACTGAGACCCGCTCGACACCGACGAGCTGTCAGAGGCCGATAGTGGTGGTGTCTCCGCGCCGGAGCTGGTTGTGATGGTGCTGGAACGAGAACGACCAGTACGGGAGGGACGAGTGAACACACGCGTGTTCTCGACTACGGAAGTTGAACATCGATCATTGTAAAGCGAACAGGAGACGGAGACTTACGAGACGCAATGATATCCTCGCCTTGAGCCATCAGGACGCTTTCCTCGAGGCTCTGGCGTTGGAGGAGGCCCTTGCCCGCCATGATCATGCGATCCTGACCGAACTGGTACGAAGATGTGGAGGCGATGGAAGGCTTCTCGACGATCACCTTCTCTGGAGAAATCTTGGAGATACGGTTGGCTTCGAGAGATGGTAATTCGTCGGGACCCTGCTCGAACTGGAGTACGCGTCCTAGGAACTGTAGAGCCGTCTGCTTCTTGCGCCCCATATTAGCGCACGGCGAGTCGCGGATGTTCCTGTCAATAGAACGCCTTCGAATGTGTCCGCCTCCAGCGATCTAGGCAGATGTTCAATTGTGGCTCACGAAGGAGAAATGATTGGACTTACACTCATCATGGTGTCATCGTCCCGAGCAGCAGTATGCACGCTCGACATGCTCATCATCGAAATAGGGCGGAACTGTCGAAGGCGCAAGAACGGATCTGCGTTCGAGACCGATGGGTCAAACATGAACGGATCGCTCACGACGGACGTTCGGTTTCCAGTGACCTCGAAGATCGAGTCTGTCTCCGTGCGAGGGTCAGAATCCATAATTGAGTCGAAGTTCGTCGGCTGCTCCCGTTGGAAAGGCTGGCTCTGCTCCTGGCTGAAGACGCTACCGGTCGGGGACGCAGTGATGGCGGTGAGCGGCATGCCGTAGTCCATGTTGAACATCTTGTCTCCTAGACCTGGCCGGCCCATGTTGACAACAGACATGTCGCTGAAGATCGAGTCACGTGACTGGTCCCTGGCATGGCGTGCCCAGCTGTTCCTTGCTCCTGGTCCTCCGTGCATCGCGTATGAGTGGGCGATGGAGCTCATGCTCCCGCTTGAGTCGTTACGACGGTGTGCGCCATAGCTGCGGTTGTATAAGCTGATGGGAGGGGCGTTAGAAGCAACGGAGAAGTTTGACTCGTTGCGACGATGACCGCGCCTCTGACCAGGACGGAAGTAGAAACTAGAGGCATCGCTGTCGACGCGCTTCCGGGCAGGGTCCCGCTTGAGGAACGAGAACGTGTCGTCGACGTTGCCAACAGAGCTAGACATGTCGTCAGAGATGGGACGCATTATGCCACCCGCGTAGCCGAAGGGGTCGAATTGGCCTGAGTTGATGACAGAGCCGTAATCCGAGACGGACGCGATGCTGTAGATCGACTCAAATTTCTTGTGATTCGAGACGCCCGGGGGAGGATAGAATGCTGGGCGGTTGGGGTGGAACTCGAAACCGCGCCTGACCTCATCGAAGGAATCGAAGCCAGTGAAGCTTGCCATTGAGACCGGACGCGAATCGGACGACGTCTGAGACGCTTCCGCAGCGTCGCGAGAGAAGCGCTTGGAGCTAGAGTCGGAGTCGACCCGAGGACGGGGGACGTCCTGCGCATGGGCCAAGATAGAGTTGATGACTGACGTGTCGTCCTGGTACGCGTGGTTGAGGATTGACCTGATTATTGAACTATCTCCCTCAGGCATCGAGGACTCAGAAGGATTCCGAGAGTGCGACAGAGGTGGAATGATGTCGGAGAGCGTCAGCGGACGGACGGGACGAGGCGACGGCTGCGCCGTGTTCGGGCTAGGCTTGCCACCGAAACTGAAGCTCGTGTTGAGCTTTCCGTCAGACGCCGCAGAGCGCGTGGAGCTCATGCTTGTGTCTGGGTTGAACTGCCTGCAGAAATCCTCTTCACATTCCGCGATGAGATGATCGAGACTGTCCGAGACGCCAGAGTGGCGGAATGAAGGCTCCTCCGAGTGCTCGAGATCGAGCGTCGACGTGTTCTGGTCAGAGACGCTGCGGGGCACAAGATCCTCGTCGGGGGTCCGACGGTACATGGCGGGCAGAGGAGGCACTGGCGGCGGCGATTCGTTCCTGACGAATAACTTCTGCGACAGTTCGAAACCTAGATCAATGCGAGCAGGAGTGCGGAATGCCGTCTCGATCTGTTCGACGAAGCTGAGACGATCGGAGCCACCAGATTCGCTGAGCTTTTGAAGCTCGCCAGTGAAATCAAAGGACTTGTTCGTACTGTTTGTGTCGTCCTCCGAGGCCGAAGCGTCGCCTTCATCAATGTCTGCCTGATTCGCCTCTTCGTCCAAGAGCGTAGCGCGGAAGACGGGCGCAGAGTCAAACTCTGGTTCGGGTTCGGATTCAGGTTCGGGAAGAGCTGCAAGAGGAGGCAAACCGGGTGACGGCGCACGAGAGCGCGGCTTCATGGACAGCGTGTCTTCGAACGCCTGTGTGTACTCGTCGTCACTCTGACCGGCAATGATGGCCTGAAGCTCCTCCGGAATGTCAGAATCCGGATCCTCGGGGTTGACTTCTGGCTCAGGGCCACCCATAGTTCCTCCAAGGCCTAAGGACTTCAACGCATCTGGAGCCAGTGAGATGCCGTTGTCGCACATGACGGATAACACCGACGACTTTCTTGAGTGCCTACCCTTCCGCCTCATCGGGGGACTTGGCGAAGGTGGGGCAGACTCGTTGTCACCAAGATCGTCAGAGGGTCGGAAACCGAGCTTTGACGATCTCTTGGTTTCCGAACCAAACGTGGATGCGGATGGATCGCTGGTGTCCATAGCGGGGATGGGAGTCGATCCGGACGAGGGGATATTCTCGATAGAGGAGGCACGCATCTTCGCAGCAGGGCGGAGTGGCTGGAACACCGGACTAGTATCCATCTCGGGAGAAGGCGTGGGCGAACGCTTGTGAGTGGGACGGAAACCCTTAGGACGAATCGTGGGCTTCTTCGGCGATACCTGCCAATCCAGCTCCGACCAGGGGACAATCTGCTGACCAATGAGGCGGCGTGCGGCCTCAGGATTCAGGCCTTGCTGCCTAGTAGGGGGGACAGCGGGGTGAGCTGGGGCCTTTGGCTGCAACTGCATCTTAGCATACGCTTTCAGAGACGCGATCGACCCTGTGGTGCCGGGGTACTCGCTCAACATCGGCGCGTCCGTCTTCTTGTCGAAAGTGTACCTCATATGACCTTTGAGGGGGCTATCATCTCCAAGCATGCTCATGGATGAGCTGGAGGGAGACTTGCGCAGCCGACGGGGCGATCCTTTCGTGCTAGCCGGAGTAGCCTCCAAGTCGAGACGATTGATCAGAGATGCGAGGTCGTTTGTTGCAGCGTCGAGAATGTCCAATACACCTGTGGTATTGTATCAGTAACGTCTTTCACTGCCAAAAGAGAATACCTGCCATCTGCATCGTCGACAATAGGTCTCGGTCGAGACTTGCCGAGCATCTGCTCAGACATGGGGCGAGGTCTAGCCTTCTTGACCGGGGTCTCCATGATAGGGGCGTCGTTGTCGCTGCCATGACCATCGGTAGTCGCCTCCTCGATTGTCACGATGGGCTGACCAGGTCTCTCGCTGGCGGAAGAAGATCTTCTAGAAGCGCTCGACGCAGCTCGAACTTCAGGGAAAATATCCGCAATGGCGGTCCTACGACGTCCTTCCACGCTGTGCTTGCTTTCCTTCCCATTCTGCCTGTCACGTTCGCGCTTGGTCTCTCGCTCGCGACGTTGTACTGCCTTGACGTTAGAGATACCCTCTTCGTCCCAGCGAACCGAGACGACAGAGCTACTAGACGAGCGTGGCGAGCGTGCAGAAAACTGGGATACGGATGCACCCGAATAGTTAGATGCGGTGGACGGGGGACGAAGTGACGAGCCCTGGCTTGAGCCCGATCTTGTCGAAACACCACTGACAGGCCGTCCGTTGGGGCCCATGACAAGATGAGCGGACCCCGCGGAGAGACGATTTTGCTGCAGTGGGAATGGTCCACTGATAGGGGTAGGAGGCTCTGCAGATGACGTCGATGATAGTCGGCTCGGGCGGATGGTGGTAGCAAGTCGTAGACTGGATGGGAGACCAAGACCAATCGCGAGCTTGCTCGGTTTCTTGCTGATAGTGGGGGCAGCTTCGGTAGGGAAACGCCCGACGGGGCTCAAGGCAGGACTG
Source organism: Bjerkandera adusta (assembly GCA_027924225.1). Taxonomy (NCBI): domain Eukaryota; kingdom Fungi; phylum Basidiomycota; class Agaricomycetes; order Polyporales; family Phanerochaetaceae; genus Bjerkandera; species Bjerkandera adusta. The sequence continues at coordinate 43,939 of BSCZ01001930.1, read as the reverse complement.
GGAGCACCAGCCTCAAAACTACTGCTAGAGAAGCGCTGGGTTTCCGGCTTCTCCTTACTTTTCTTGCTCTTCTTCTCCTTCGTCTTGCTCGTAACAGTCGTAAGTGTCTTCGTGATCGTGTTCTTCTTTGCGTTGACGTTCGTGTCGTTCGTATCTTGGGCGTCGCCGTTGTTGCCTTCCTTCTCGGGGCCCAAGTTGGCCCAGCTCTTCATCTTTGCTAGTGATCGCATGCTGCGCATTGCTCGAACAGCTATGGAGCCCGATGCTGTCCTCTCCATGGGAGGAGCCAAACGGCCGCCGTCACCGTTTTCCGAGCCGGGAACATTGAGCAGCGTCGACAGAGAGGACAATGTCCCGCTCCGCTGGCGAGGAGGTTGACGTCGTGGAGAGTCCTGTGGTGGATCGGAGGGAGCGGCAGACTGTTCCGGAGGGGGAGCAAACGAAAGCGAGAACAGGCGACCAGAGTCGAGCGAGTTGAATCGCGCCCGCGACTCCGGTTCAGTAGGCTTTGCGAAAGGCTCCGGTGCTATTGTGAGAGGAGATGTTAGCATACGGACAGTAGAGGGAACACATAACAACATACTCTTAGATCTGACTTGCGTCTTCTCTTTTTCCTTGATATCCTTGCGTCCGCGCCCAATGCTCCACCACTTGCCGTTGGCGTTCTCGTCACCCTTGGGAACCTTTAGGGTGTTTTCAGGCTTTCCAGCACCAGTCTGGGCCTCAGCGGGTCTGTTCTCCTTCGTGACGTTCGTGTTCGTAACCTCGCCCAACGTACCCCAACCGACACCTCCCAAGCCCATCCTCGACTTCTTCTTCTTTACCACAACGAGCTCCGCATCCTCGTCCTCACAGTGGTCGACGTAGATCTCGAAGCCGCCACGGCCAGAGCTCTTGGCGGAAGTTCCACCGCTCGCTCCGACGCGACGTACGACGTCAGAAAAGTCCTTGCTTACTTTGGGCTTCTCCTTGGTCTTGGTGCTTCCTGAGAGGAGACCCATCTTGGATTTCTTCGGCACAAGACGCTTGCGAGGAGATGCAGCATCTAGCCGAGGTGCCAGCGGCGACGAGGGCGGAGCGGGGGCAGACGCGAACGGAACGGCGGGATTGTATGGGCCTGGGTAGGCATCCATATTGACGTCGATCTGAGGTTGGGAATGTTCGTGCGTGGAAGGGGTTGCGGAGATGAAGCGAATGGTCGGAATGGCTTGACGTGGTGTAGCAGAGGGGCCAGCGCTGGGCTGGCCAGTGCGAGACAAAAGCGCCGTGCGCATGAAGTGAAACTATGCTCGATACGGTCTAGCAGTGTCGTTGTTCGTGTTGCGTTGAAATCTGGTTGCGTGGTCGGTCGTTATAACACAGGTTGTTGAGAGTCGAGATGCGGGAACAAAGGACTTGGGCGGATGCTATGCAAAGCGTTCGTATGTCTTCGTGAAGGGGGTCTTGCTGCGTATTTGCGTTACTTGCTAGGGATTTCTTCGTGTTGCAGATTGCCTAGGGTGGTAATTTCGCACATCAGCCGAACTCAACATAGCACGCGAAAGATCACCGGCAGTGTAGAGAACGCACCTTGCTTGTGCAGCAATCCTAACAACTCCTAGGGGTCACCTCCACGCCCCAAACAACTGCCCTGAAGCGCGAGTCTTGAGAGAGCAGAAGAAGCGTGTCCGTGGAACGAAGGAAAGCCAACACGGCGCTCGGGTTGCGAACTCCAACATGCTGCAAACACGAGGTGTTTGGCGGTGTGGGCGTCATCAACTCCTCCCTTTCTTGGACGGCGCTCTCACACTCGCGTCGCGTCTTGCATCGAGTAACGTGACCGCGTCCTTATCTGATAAAGATTGTGAATGCCCTTGTTGTTGCGTCAGCCTAGAACAAAGGGTCCCCCACGTCCTGTCAGTCTTCGGCTGTCTGAATAAGCAGGTCTTACTTACGAGCAGACGTCCCATCTGTAGATTAATCTAGGGTTGCTTTGCAAAGCGACCGTTTGACATTAACATCTCGGAGAAGTCTTGGGATGTACCAAGCGACGCCCATCGCGTCACCCGTTCTGCTGGAGAATGGATCTTCCAGGGCCTGTGCATGAGCAGCGATAGTGAAGCGGGGCAAAGCGACTATGATGAGCAGAGTCTAAGATATAGGGAGGGGGGTGAACACCTGTTTCGGACGACGAGCAACCGAGACTCTCACTTTGTCACAGCATTGCGTTGGTGCCTAGCTTATTGATGTTGACTCACGATCCGTCGTGGCATCTTCGGCTTGGCAAGCGAGATTGACGGAGGTATCGGTGTGAAGTCGCGCGAGCGTGGCAACCTAGTGACAGCGATAGAAAAACGTGCGGAGAGGACAGGTGTTTGGCGATTGGATGGAATAAGGACGTCCCCTCCCTGTAGAAATCGGAGATGGACATGCTACTACAACAGAGCAATCAGAGAAGGGCAACGACCGATAAAGGCACTCACTGACATCCCAGAGCGAAGGCGACGACTTGACGACACAGCCACACGATACCTTCATGACAAGCAGAAGCCGCGAAAAACATACGACAAAAACCTCCTCGGCGACATGAGCGGCATCGCGAAGCGTCTGTGAAAGAGCGGCAACGCGTTTTGATCGGGCGCGCCCTCCTCCAGCACATCGCGATCACCCCGATTTGGTTGGAGATGGACTTCGTATCGACCAAGTTCAGCACAGGCGGAGGTCGACCAGTAGAACGTACCATTGTGGTGGGAGGACAAAGTGGGGGGTCGATGCGAGCTGAGGGCGGGATATATAAGCAAAGAGCAAACGCGAGAAGTACGCCCGAAAAGGAAGGCGGGAATGTCAGTGTCCAAAAGGAGGACGCAATGCGCTCTAAGAGGAAATAAAGGTGGGGCAGTCGGTGGGGCATGTGACGATGGAAAGGATAGGGTTCAGGGCTTGAGTGATAATGAACAAGTCACATCGTTATAAGCAAAGTCCAAGTCCGCCGACTGCCAGTGTAGTGTCCTTTTTGAGACGTCACCCTAGCAAACGAAACCGACACCGTCGTTGGCTTGTTGTCTGGCCCAAGAACAAAAACAAAAGTGCCGGGAAAGTGATTCAGCAAGAAAACACGTCTATTTATCATCCAAGGGTGTTGGCGACTTTTGGGTAGATATATTGCTAGACAATTGCAAGCACGCCTTCGAGTTATATTAACGCTTCTGAAAATCGCCCTCGAGCGACCATGCGATGATTGGACGCTTAGAAATCAGAATCGCGAATGTGTCAGGTTCCTCGATACTCGAGTCGAGTGACATCGGAATTGCATCGGAGTTCATTACAAACGCTACTGCTACACAACCTACTTTGAATCGTGCTCGAAGCTAGGGAAAGGGTACGAACTGAGAGGTAAGAGTCGGTAAAATCGGGTGTGGAAACAATCGAAAGACAGAACAATACGAATATTAATATTTTCTTGATCGAAGCGGGGGAAAGGTTGAGCAAAAGGGGGGTAAGAAAACGGACTATCAACTCGGTTTTCCTGGGAGCACGAGCCACCGCGACTAGCAGAGTTGCTCTGACTTTTGCAGAGAAACGAAAACCTTTGGGTGGGTATGACGTCGTGCTTGTCGGTCTGTCTCTGAGTTATCAGCGTATAGTATGTACACCGAACCGCGCGTACTCACGTCTTAGTTTACCGCCTACTCAAGATGCTCGAGCGTCGCCACATCGCGGCGCCAGGGAGGGGGAGCTAAATCGTCGCGACGCCACGGAGGAGGGGCCGACTCGTCACGGCGCCATGGGGGAGGGGACGATTCTTCACGGCGCCATGGGGGAGGAGACTGCTCTTCACGACGCCACGGTGGAGGAGACTGCTCGTCTCGACGCCACGGCGGAGGGGCTAGTTCGTCGCGGCGCCATGGGGGAGGGGACAGCTCGTCACGACGCCATGGAGGAGGAGCTGCCTCGTCGCGACGCCACGGTGGAGGGGACGGCGTGTCAGCCTCGCGACCCGACAGAGGCGGGGTGGGAGAAGCGAGCGCAAGCGCGAGAAGAGTGAGGATTGAGAGAGCACGAAGGGTGGAGGAAAGCACCATGGTGATACTGAGTGTTGTTGGAGTGCGAACTAGGTGGGACAAGTTCACAAAGTATCACCCAAAATACTCCCTGGGTTTTATACGCCTTCGACATGGTCAAATTCATCTGGCGATCCAAACATGCGTCAACGAACATTGCGCCACCGGAATCTTCAACTCGCCGACGAATGCACAATAGGAGCGTTCGAATACGAGTGGCCGCTGCTCATTGAGTGAGATCATATTCGGCCCCCCGAGGCCATTGGTCACTTGGCAGCTTTGACTTGTGCCTGACAGTCCATAGTTTCTCCTTCATGGAGGAATATCATACTCACGCCACCGACCATATGGCAGTCTGGAATTGTGCCTGAACGTATCGACGAACCTTTTTCACTGACAGACAGAGCCGACTACATGCAGAGACGAAGGGATAGGTAAGACCAAGGGCGTATTTCGCGCGACAAAACGCACCTTCAGTTCGCTGTCCACATTCTCGATAGTTTCAACCTGGAGCTCTTGTGGACCTTCAATCGTACCTGCTATCCAAAAGTCCGCCACCGACGCGAGGTGATCGCCCCCGCCTGGTACTGTGCTATGAACAAAGTGACGAACGGAAAAGCAATCATCCAGGGCGCATGTGCACGACAAGTAGATCAATGAGCCGTACCTTATCATGGGCCACCGCTGGGCTCACGGCGAAAGGCCTCACCCGTATGGTCTTCCAGCATGCTGCGTAAACCTACCTCCACGCAAAGTCGCAGCGGTGAGGCGGAATGCAACGCGAGCACTCATGCGAAACCTTGTGATACGCTGACCTCCAAGGGCTTCGAGCGGACCGGTCCAAGAGTTTCCCAGTCTCCACCTCGACAGCGAGGGGTCTTGAGACGCGCGTAACTTGTAAGTCCTTGTAATCATCTTGGTGGCGGGCCTCAGTCGTGTCATGCTCGCATCGCAGAGAACCTCTGTTAGTGGCTGGAAGCGAGTTGTAAGCAACAAGAAGGTACCGAAAAGGTCTCACAGTGAAGAGAACTACGTTGAAAAGCACGGCGGCATCGGCGCCTCTGGAAGGGCAACTCGGCCCACAAGAGTTTCAGGGTGACCGGGTGACATTGCGCGATATCTTTCGCGCTGCACACTTATACTTGAACAGCTTGCAATTTCACCCTGACAGGCCCTTAAGTTTCCGCTCATACAACAGGCTTTGACTCAGAAGTGAACGGATGACTTACTCTGTTTTGGTGACACTCCTGAGGGTGTCGCGATAATTGCAGAGTGTTATCTAGAATAGATCCCAGCGGGCATTGGAGATTTTCGACGAGAGTACGACATCAGAGTACTTGTCTTGGTGGTCGGGACTCGGAGACGTTGCCCGTCGAACATGCGGACTTGAGCGACGGGAGTTGCCGAGGCCAGATCCTGATGCCGGATCCCGATGCCAGATCCCGGAGCCTGGATGGCACGTTCACCACCCTCAGAACGTGACGGGCTTGCCCTGAGTCTGTGCATGCTATCCTGTCACCTAATGTCCACAACTCAGATATAATATCCGCAGAGCGAAGAACTTCCTTGACGCGTATTGTACGAAGATGTTACCATTGTCCGCGAGTCTCATACCGACGAAGACTACGAGTAGCGTAACTCGGACTACCCTTTGACAACTTCGACCTTCATCGGCAGGGAAGCCCTCCCCGAGCCCTTCCCGACAGTTGGGTAGATGACACCGCCGCGATTCCAGACAATTTCTTTGCCGGAAGGTGTAAACTTGAAGGATTCGATGAGCACGGAAAGCACGACCTCTACACAAACAATATTAGCAAAGCAAATTTCGATGTGGCGAGGAACGTACTCATTTCGAGCTGAGAGAACTTGAAACCGCTGAATTATCTGTCAGCGAGGTCCCTGTATTATTTAATCAAACAACTCACATGCATGCGCGTCCGCCGCCGAGGAAGGTCATCCTAACATGGTACGGTGAGTCTCCATCTGAAGTACTGCGGGCATTGACCTACAGGTTGGAGTAGACGCCAGGAACTCTGGCATCGGTTATGCTATCCGGCATCGGACTGAGCCACCGCTCGGGTTTCCATTCGTGCGCATCTTCGCCCCATATGGCCTTGTTCCTGTTGCATGCATGGATGCCTATAGCGATGTTCGTTCCTTTCGGGATCATGATCTCGTTCATCCATTTCCCGTCGGTTCCGCGAAGAGGTTCGGATAAAGGCACGATAGTATCGCGCCAGGTTCTTCACAAACATCAGTATGAATACGATCATCGCCAGGAAATGAGCGCCACTTACCCACGGGTGACCATTGCGACCGGAGGGTATCTTACGGAGGTATCAGCACACAGTATATTCAAGAAAATAGTTGCGACTCACAGACGAAGAGTTTCTCTGCAGACTGCGTCGAGGAACGGTAACTCCACGAGTGTGTCGTAAGGAATGTCCTCGCCATCACGAGCCTCAACGATCTCCGCGCGAAGTTTATCCTGGACATCTTGGCGATCTGCTAGAATGTGTAAGATTCTTGACAGAGCATTGGATGTGGTGTCAGTGCCCGCGAAAGTGAGAGTTCTGATGATTGTCGTGGTCAGTCATGGTCAGCCACTCGACGCCGTAAGTATACGCACGCCATCTGAGCGATTACTTCATCCTCGGGTAGTCTGTCTTCGATGGCGGCCTCCATGTTCGCCCGCACTGCATACTAGTCAGGAAGTCGAGTTAAAGAAAAAGAAAGTGCGTACAAAGGACACTCATGATATCTTTCCCTTCCCCAACCTGTTGCTTCAGTGCCTCGTCGCCGGAAAGGAGCGCCTTCCGCTTCGCGTTGTATATCTCATGGGCCATATGGTCGATGAAGTCAACGCTCGCTTTGAGTTCCTTTATGCCCTGATTGGGAATGAAACCAACGAGGAATTGCTTAACCGACGCTGGCAACGGGATGTAATGGGAGAACATGAAGACAAGCCGCCAAAGTCCAGTTTTTGAAGACGAGGGACTGCAAATTCTGGTCAGAACACGGTTTCAAAGATGAACGAAAACATACGCTAGTGATTTTATGGCATCACCGAATTCGTTGTGTTCATCGTCTACAAGACTGTCGAAGGAATACCCAAGTCCACCTTGTCCGATGAGTTCTAGCGCTGTGCGCCCCATCCAGTTCAAGAGATCGATTTCTGAAGGGCCGTTGCCGGCCAACTTGAGTTGCTTGGAAATACCATCGCGAAGCTAAAGCAGTACTTTAGCGAAGCGTGAAGTCAGTGTGCGATGAGACATACGCGATGAATGGTACTATAGAAGATAGGTGTCAGGTGTCGCATGTTGGCGATGGAAAAGACAGGGTTCAGGAGTTTGCGCTGCCGCCGATGATGATCACCTGGATGGCCCCTCCGAGTCAGCTTAAGAAGCCATACCACGGAAAACACTCACCAAGGGTACCGAGCAACCCAGGCCCAAAGACCGTCCTACGAATGCTGTTATGCAAGATGAGTTGGTGTGATTACAGAGGCGAAGACGAGGGGGGGTTACGTTGTGGAGGTCTCGGAGAGTTGAAAGGATTCCTGTTCCTTGACGACGATGTAGTGCAGAGCCTTGGGATCGTAGACCCAAAGCATGCGGTTCTGGGGGAAGGTGGTTAGGTGATGCGGACACGAACTGGAAAATGACACTTACACCCATAAGGCCGCGAAGTCTCACGACAGAACCATAGTCATTGCTGAGCTCGTTCAAAAACGCCCAGTCGTGTCTGCCAAATAGTTGGAAGAAACTCCCTGCATGTCGTCGCGTTAGCCGTTCTCCTCAACAAATGACATTTGAACCGACTCACCCTTTAAGAACGAATTGGACGATGGTCCAGGGATATTGTCCAGAGGAGAGCGCAGCACAAATCGCTTCACGACCTGCCATACGATCAGAGCCCCTGCAGCCGCGACGAGGGCAGCCGAGATAGATACTAGAGTCATTGTGCGTGGAGTCAACAATCGCGGGCTGCCCTTTCTATACTACCTGGGTGAGGCTGTTGCGATACCACATGTCAACATGTCAAGTTTAGAAGGGTCGGTACGGGCCCATACTCATATTTACCGTGACGCACAGTGCCGTTTACCGAGGTTCTCGAGGTTATTTGGGTGTGAGAAAGTAGCTGCGCGGCCCGCGTTCGTAAGGCTGTGTTGCAAAGAGCACATATCGAAGGATATCCTCGGGCCGCGCTCTTAGAATAGCGAAGTCTAGAACGACAGCACGGTTATCACGGATAAGAAATGCAATCCAAGTAGTGACTTACGACCAGTTAATACCAACTGTTTTGCGTCCTCCTTGTGCAGGAGCTAGTATCATCGTTGTCGCGATTCACCTGAGTTGTGAGTGCAGCCGAAGCGATCTCGAATGGACAGGTCAATGAAAAGATGACGATCGACGCTTACGTACAACTCGGTGATTGTCGGGAGGGTGGCATCGGAGTCGTTGGTCGTAGGGTCGTAGAGATATATTCAGCTGCTCCCAAAAGAATTGAACAACAATCCAACCGACAGAGTCAGAGGATTAAGGAATGAGAAAACTGTGGCTCGAGTAAGTCAGGAGAGCTAAAAAAAAAAATGCTGTTCTACGAACCACGTCGCTGAGTACTTCCACAGAATACACGTTGTTAGGTCCTCAATGCGCCTTCTTAGCTGTCGTTGGCGACGATGGTACAGCCTCTTCAGCGATATGCCCGGCTGTTAGAGAAAATAACGTTGCTGCGACTTGAAGTGATTCACCGGCCGAGCCCTGCCAATCTTTGACCACCAGTCGAGTGAGTATCTTCGCTGGAGTCGGATCCTAATTGATCTTCTATCGACAAATGACAAATCCTAGCAGCCTTGGCTACTTCGGCCTCGCTCATAATTGCCTCAGTCGAATTCCGCGGACGAGATTCCGACGCCACACCGCTTCAATAATATGGTCAACGACGACACTCCAAAACGGCAGTACTAGCACTCACTTTCGAAGGGCGAAGTTCAAACGGCAAGCTCAAATGGGCCCACAGCCGTCGATCCACGGTTCCATTGTGCTCTTCGACGATATTCAAAGCTTTGGCTCAGAGCATCGTATGATGATTCCTCGACACAGTCGATGCAGAGGCTGGTTGGCGGTTCACGGCTGGGACGTGAGCTTGACATTTACGGTGTCAGCGAAACACAATGGTTGCGCTGTCAGTTATATTTTCGGACCATGTGTGCCTCTGTATCATAGTGCATTTCATTCTTATTTGCTCGATGCTCAGTTCTCGTTAAGACCTGCCATAGAGCCTGACGCGGCGATCGGAGTAATTTGGCCACTGCGTAGTCTCTGTCTTTTCGAACTTCAGGGAATATATCTGAATCGCTGAAAAGAAGCCGTAAGTGCACGCTTCAATCTGATGAAGAACATAAACCGACCCAGCGAGAAGAATCGACGTCTCAATGGTCATCGACGTCGAGTTGAGAGTCAGAACCGGCGTTTAAATTACTGTTACTTACCGAGTCAGTGATCCCTGCAGACTCTCAATAAGGTTACTTACTGGTCACTAGCACAGCTTCACCCCCAACGACGACCTTCCCTCTCCAAACCACAGTCGATATCGTCCTCGACCATTGAGAAATGACAGACCGAGATCACCACGACCGCAGAAGAGATGGTAGGGTAGAAATCTTGCGCTTTCTGTCCCGGACTAATCTCTATGCTTCTCTTGGCTGCACTCCTGCACTCGCGGAACCACGAACACCGACATGGGCCACCTCGACTGAAACCCGCCCCCACTCCCGTCGAAACTGACAGCAAGACACCGGGGGCGCAGCCGATCGAGGTCGCCGTCGCCGCGAAGAGACAGCAGAAGAGAGCATGATCGCCGCCGTAGTCGAGAGAGGTCGCCAGGACGAAGACGCGACGACAATTACCGACATGAGCGAGCGCATGAGAAGGAGGTGGACTCTCGCAGACACAGAAGCCGAGATCGCTCTAGAGGGGTAAGCCTGTCGTTTCTCATACTTCAAGCGACATGCTGAGAGATCATTGTGCACGTTGCCAGCGGAGACGACGCTCTCGGTCTCGTTCTATCTCGTCCTCGTCCTCTTCATTCTCGTCCGAATCAGGGGACAACCAGCGCGCTTCATCGTCGAGACATCGCCGAAGACACAGGTCTCGTTCTCCGTCGCGCAGCGGAGAGCATTCCAAACGACCAAGCAACGACCATGATCGCAAGAAGGACAAGAAGAAGAAGCATAAAGACAAGCGAAAGGAGAGAGAGCGTCGACACTCGGAAGAGCGACGAAGCATCCTTACTGGAAAGAAGGTACGCAGCTCTTTCTTCGCGTCCTAGTGACTTCCTCTGATATAACGCGACCAGATCAAATTGAAGGTCCATAAAGATGCCGCAGACTTGGAGCGGGACGCGAACAGAGAACATCTCTTACAGTTCCTCAATTCCGCTTGTGGGTAACGGATCACTAGGACTGGCACCAGGCCTCAGTTGGTGCGAACATCTAACTTCATCCCAATTTATCGTCAGCTACTTACATCAAGTTTGAAGTTAGTACGTCTGTTTGTGTATCTCGCACTAGTAGGGAGCCCCCGGAGCAATAAAACGACGTCCAGACATAATGAAGTTTGATTGAAGCGACGTTCGAGACAGAAAGCCTCGGAGATCGTTCATCGACCACACGCAAAAGTCCTCCTTTGTATGCCCTCGCCGCAACACTGTGCAGTGTCCATGAACGCAACTCACAAATGCTGTAGCCCTGCCAATCGATCATTCCCAAACATGTGGCATAGGTGCGTCTTGGAAGCGACATGCGCGCCCATATAGCTTTCATTGATTTCTCGACGCAGGTAATTTATGATGGGAAACCGGTTGCCTCGGTATCTTAGAGTTGTTTATAGATCAATTCATCTGTCCTCACCCGGGTTCTCTGAGAAGGAGGACTTGGTGGGCATTGCTTCGAACCGTCCGCTCCGCAACGCTCTGAGTTCGCGCGCATGTTCCAAGAGAGCAGCTGCCGAGTATTGAGCCGTACCCTCTATTGTTCGTACCTTTTGCCTGCGAAGTTTGCACAGGCACATCTACTTGTCAACCCTTTCGTGAGTTCGCGAGACTATTCTTCAACACCGTTCTGAACCCCTGTGATTCTAGGTTACCTGGGGCGAATCGTACCACACTGCATCGCTTCTAGGTAGACTTTTCTTCCTCGGTGGCAATAAAGACTCGGGGAGAAGAGCGTATTTCCCCACGACTTCCTGTGAGAGATCTTCCGACATTAACCTTTACGTGCTGAAGTTGGGCTTCAGATCGCCATCGAACTTAAACGGAAGCTCGAACGTCATCCGACGAGGTACATTCGCTTAATTATCTCGGTAAAGACGACCGTCGCGGAGGACCAACTGCGGCACTGTCATTGAACAAAACGATTCATTCATTTTCTGGCCGTGTGCCGCCCCGGCTGCTCGTTCAATGATGGCGCATGTTCGGACATGCAGTCGCACGACGGAAGCGCTCGGGAGGTCACGGTGGTATCTCCCGCGACCACGATCAGCTGCGCCCCGGAAATCCTGTCGCAGTGCGTCCTCGGTTTGAGCCCTGAAAGTGCTCGCGTTCTCGCGGACCTAGTTCCCATTGAATGGCGCTTCCGTTCACACCCTCACGCGCGCTGTTGCTATAAAGCGAAGTCTCGGCCACGGCGCTGCAGGCGTACGGGACGTCGACGCGTCGCCCTCAGCCGCCATGGAGCTCACACTCAGCGAGGCCGGGATACTCTCCACGTTCCTTGAAGCCATTCTCTACGGTGAGTAGTCTTACGCGCTCACACTGTGTTTCCCCGTCTGACGTCCTTATAGGCTTTTCGGTGCTCATGTTCATATTCACAATGTGGATCGTCCTGTCAAACCGGCGACGGAGACGACTGAACTATGCCATGCTTAGCGCAGCATGGGCAATATTCGTGCTATCCACGGCTGTACGTTTAAATAGCGTTCACTTCATGATGCGCGCTGACCGCCGCGTTACACACGCAGGAGATGGGTGTGAACATAGCGCGTGTGCGCCGCGGCTTCCTCAGTATCGGGCCGACCCTTGAGGGGGGACCGGAAGAGTTCTTCCTCCGTGTCTCTGAAATAACGTTCATAGTCAAGAGTGTGCTGTATAATGCGCAAACTCTGATTTTGGACGGGGTCATGGTACGTATTACCGCTCAAGTTGTACAAAATCCCAAATTGACTCTTGCAGATCTATCGCACCTATGTGGTCTGGCAAAACCCAATAGTCATTATTCTACCATGTCTAGGGTGGTGCGGGCTACTTGGTCAGTGATTCGCGCGACCGAACGGCTTGACGAAGCTGACCCTGGTTTTATAGCGGCCGTCATCGGAACCAATGTCGCCCTCGCAACCGCGCCCGTACATGCTACGAACGTTTTTGCGGTTCAGATTGGGCGGTGGATCACCGCGAATTACTCCATGACACTGGCCACAAATCTCATGGCAACCAGTAAGCACATGGGACATTTGGCTTTCTTGGGACTGACGCACCTAAAGGTCTCCTTGCGTATCGGATATGGCAAGTCAAAAATCAAAGTGCAAGGTTTGCCAGCACGAATAACCCGCTCTCGCCGATCCTGCGGGTCGTGATCGAGTCTGGAGCGATTTATTCCATGACGATCACAACCGCGCTGATAACCTTCGTGAGCAAGTCGAATGGGGTCTATGTCGTTCTAGACATGGTGCGTTTGCAGCCTACACTGGTGCCGTAACCCTTGAACTGAGCTATGATTAGATTTCCCCAATTATCTCCATCGTGTTCAATATGATCACGGTTCGCGTAGGACTCGCAAGCGACCAACGCCTCTCGGGACCGGGCTCGGTCCATCAAAGCGCCTTCGGCTCCGAATTTCGCGCGGGTTTTCACCGCTCACAGCAGACGTCCCTCGCAGTGGAGATCACACAGTATATCGAGACGGACACCACCTCGCTGCGGGAGCCGCCATCGCCACTCTCGCTCAAGCCCGATACAAACACGTATTCACCCGGAGTGCGCCATATGCCGTCGGACAACTCAATACCTCTGTCATACGCCATATGACCCTCGCCGACCCTCTTTCTCATAGCTGCCGTGTATCACCTCATTCGTTGCATCGTTGTTCTGATTGGACTGTAATTGACCCGTGATATCGTAGGGTGTCTTTCATAAGAATGGAATTGGCTGATTTGGCACGAGATTCTCATGAGGAGCTACCACGCTTCCACGATCACGGGAGTCTTCACTCCGCCACAAACCCACCGACCTTGAGAGGCCACCCCAGCTGCTCGTACTTCCATCCGAAAACCGTCCCTTCGGGTGTGTGGTACTGCAACAGCGACCGGTGCATCCCCGGCTTCTTGTGGACACCATTGATCTTTGCCATGTCTTCGTCCGTCAACTTCACGAGCTATACAAGTCACAATTTCAGCACGAAATGTGGTCGTATTGGGCAGAACGTACCGAGATGTTCGCCTTCATACGCTCCAGGTTTGCCGACTTGGGCAAGGCGGGAATGCCTCGCTGAACGAGCCAGCTTACAGCGATCTGGCCTCCATTCGCTTTGTGCGCCTCCACGACAGATTGGAAGTCTGGGTCATCGAAGAAAATCCCGTTTCCCTGACCTGAAAGATATGGGCTTAGAGGCTCACAGAGGCAGGGGATATTAGAGCTCACCGAAGGGTGAGTATGCGGAGAGGACAATGCCCTTCTTGTCGCAATATTCCTGGAGTTCAAACTGTGGAAGGCAGACGTTCACCTCTACCTGGTTGTTCGCAGGGACGACCGTCGCGTGCTTCAGAAGTGTCTCAAGGTTTTTGATGGAGAAGTTGGACACTCCAATCGCGCGGACTTTCCCTGTGCGCAGAAGGTCTTTCAGCACTACTGGAAATGTCGAAGAGAAAGCCAGAGCGCACCTGTCTCCAGAAGTTTCTCCATGTTCTTCCACACGTCAACAAAGTTGGGATGCTCGTCTTCCGGAAGCATTTTTCCTGCGGCACGTTTGTCAAATGTCTCTCGCCGGGCCGTTTGGTAACTTACCGTCGATCTCAGTCTGGGGCCAGTGCATCAGGTACAAATCGACGTAGTCGAGCCCGAGCTTTGTGAGCGAGGCTTCAAAAGACTCCTGAACACGGTGGTGATCCGCGGTACTGCACGTGTGGGTCAACGCGGGCCGCAAGATTTCTTTACTTAAAATCTTACGGGAGTTTTGTCGTCACAAAAATCTCGCTTCGGGGGACACCTGACTCCCGAATCGCTTTCCCTACCAGGGCCTCGTTGTCTGGAACGAAACCTTGAGCTGGCGCGGAGGTACATCAAGAAAAGATGCCCTACGGTATCCCGACGCCTGCAGAAGCAATCCTATTAATCAAAAGCAGAGGGCAAAAGAGAGTATTACTCACAGTATCGAGGTGGCGATAGCCTGCCTAGGGGTGACATCGGCGACAAGGAAGAGAGTTTTAGCAAGACGACATACCTTGATTGCGTTCTTGCACATCTCTTCGACGTAGTCCAGCCCACCATCGGCACCAAGCCAGCATCTACAGAAAGTGCGATGGGAACACTTGCAAGTGGGTGAGCTGAAAGCCGGAATCTTACCCTTTGCCTACGATAGGCATCTGAGCCCCGGTGTTCAACGTTACGGAGGGAACATCTGTAGTGGACATCTTGAGCTACTTGGAAGTCGACGTTGTGGAGGGGGATAGAGATCGTCTGCGCCATAGTAGGGCTATTTATTACACATGCATCGAAGGGTTACAAATAAGGTACCCACGTCGCCAAAACCGATCGACACCACTACTTGGGGTCCGGTGGCGGCCCGCCGCTTTGCCACACCATCATTCTCCCCGATCACTTCATTCCCGGCGACCGGGAGGTTTCATGCAAAAATTGAGCTCACTGTTGAAGTTTAGAGATGAAGAGCTCGACCGCTCGCTCCCGGTCTACTTTCGCAGACGTTTCCCACGTCCACGCAAGCATACCGCCAAGGTCCTCGTTCAGCCCGCGCAGGGTCTCGTCCGACACGGAACCTAAATTACTCTCCTCGACGGTGACGTCCTTGACGCGCTCACTCTGAAGATAGTACATCTCTCCGGTTTCGTACGACCACTTCAGAACATTCTGCGACATGGGTCGCCGAACTTCGTCGAAGGCTCGCAGGAGCGCCGGTATGGTGTCTTTGGTGGCCTTCGGCTGAGCGAGGAGAGTAGCGAGGAGAAGACTGTCTTCCACACCCTGGCTTGCACCAGAGGCCAAATGTGGAGTCATTGCATGTGCCTATTACTCTGTCAGACGTATCCTTCGCGCTACGAGATAACTCACAGCATCCCCGATCAACGCCACTCGCCCTGAAACATAGGTAGGGAGGTCGACAACAGAGTTTATAACCCAACGAGAAGGCGCAGGGAGAAGCTATTGATCGTGTTTAGACAGAAAACCGGCTGACAAAAGATCGAAGACTGACCTCTGTCATCACCCGCACGTATTTAGACCATGTGGCGTATTCGGACTTGAGCTGCTCCTGAGAGACAGGTGAAACCCAAGGTTCGTCATGCAATGTGTTGTTCTTCTCCGGGTAAGACACAAGAGCACCGCAGTTGATCATCTTCCCTTGTGAGACTGGGTAATTGATAAAGTACTGGCGACAAAGTGAGTAGTTAAACAATTATTCCGCCGAGCGTCTCACCTTGTCTTTTCCCATGAACTGCATCATTCAAAAATTAGTAATGTTCGCAGACTGACAGATGCGTGCACTCACGTACACAGGCCCTGACAGTGCAGGGTGGTCGGGGCAGATTTCTTCGACCTTCTCTCGCGGAACGAGTCCTCTGTACACGTATTGACCGGTCCACTTTGCCTTCACAAATCCGCGCAGCTTCTCCGCTTTCTCTTCATCCGACTCGGACTCGGCCAACTTCTCGTACATGGCACGACGGGCGGCAGATTTGATACCGTCTGCGGCGATGAGGACGTCGCACATAGCTGTGGTGCCATCTTTGAAATGCAGCGTAACGGGCCCGGAGGGCGAGTCCGTGTAAGAGACTAGACGCTTTCCGAAATGTGGGCGGTAATTGGAGGGCAGCTGATCGGCGAGAATCCCTAGAAATTCAGCACGGTGATAGGACTCTAATGGAACTGCGGGGGTGCGTGAGCGTGCGGCAATGCGAAATGGAAAGAGACCCACCCTTGCTCTCCCCGAAAGCTCGGCATTGAGCATCGTCTCCTTTGCGATACGAGAACTTGATACCTATGAACCATGAGATAGTCATGCCACCGGGAGATTATGCGGATAAATACCTGATGACCCCTTCGCTTTCAGGACTTCGTCGATGCCGAGGAAGTTCATGGCGTCCCACATCCTAGGATAGAAGCCCATGCCAGCACCGACCTCGCTGAAGGCGGAGGTGCTTTCGTAGATATCAAGGTCTGCATTAGCTCCCGCCCGAGAAAGGGCGATCGCGAAGGTGAGACCAGAGATCCCTCCGCCGCTACAATTGTCTATCAGAAAGGCTAGAACGCTACGAGGGAAGACGACTCACACAAGTGCAACACGCAAAGGCTGAGAGGACATGATGGTGGGAAGATACGACAGAGATGGGACTGCTAGAGAGCGACCCAGCATAGTTTGCTTTATATTGCGCCCAACGCCCGAGAAGCATGAGTCGCATCATGTTTGAAGCTTGGGATGTCGTCAATCAACTCAGGTGAGATGAACCCTGCGAACAGCCTAAAGATGGTTTGGGTGAGTAGCATGCCTCTATCCGACGTTGGTGGTGTCGTTGAGCTGGCGAAGAGGGAGCTTATTCAGCACATGCAGCCGTAACGCGTTCACATAAGCGTATTGTGACCAGAATTTCGAGAAATCCAGGCACGCCGCGTCCGT
Organism: Bjerkandera adusta; assembly: GCA_027924225.1. Taxonomy (NCBI): domain Eukaryota; kingdom Fungi; phylum Basidiomycota; class Agaricomycetes; order Polyporales; family Phanerochaetaceae; genus Bjerkandera; species Bjerkandera adusta. Next base: position 26,998 of record BSCZ01001930.1, on the reverse strand, counting down.
GCGGTTCGCATCATAGGCTACGGCCGTTACGTTCAGGGACCTGTCAAGTGATTGAACCAGTTGAGCTCGTGAATGTATGGAGTCGACAGCGCATGTCACGGAATTACGATAAGTGTGACGGAAGCATTCGTCACGCTGTCACGCCTGTGACGTGGAGAGCTCGAGGTTACGGAGGAAATTTATAAATTAGATACGGCGGAGATTAATTCTGTGGACAGGAAACTATAGTATCTGTGAGGGTGAAAGTGGACATAACCTACCTATGGGACTAGTTATGCCTTGACAAACTCGACCCTAAGCGGCATCGAAGGTGTTCTGGACTCGCGTCCGACAGTGGGGAAGTTGACACCGCTGCGGTTCCAGCAGATCTCCTTACCGGAGGGCAAAAACTTGAAAGTCTCGAGAAGAACTGACAGTACAACCTCTATTGTATAATAATCAGTAGGGCTCGTCGATAAATGGAACAGCAGAAGCGTACTCATTTCCAGCTGAGAGAATTTGAACCCACTGTGAGTCAAGTTAGCGTAACCAATATTCTCGCAATTCGATGACACTCACATGCAAGACCGCGCGCCTCCAATAAACGACATGCTATAAGTGTCAATTAGTCATCAGTGTTAGGACAGACTCTGACATGATCGACTCACAGGTTCGAGTAGACACCCGGGATCTTGGCGTCCATGACGCTGTCGGGAAGTCTCTGGAGCCATCGTTCGGGTTTCCACTCGAGCGCGTCGTCGCCCCAAATGGCTTTGCTTCGGTTGCAGGAATAGATTCCGATGTCGACCAGGGTGCCTTTGGGCACAGCGAGCTCGCTGACCCATGTACCGTCCAGACACCTGATCGGCTCGGAAAGCGGTAGTACCATGTCACGCGTCGCCCTGGGTAGTAATACATTAGAGATGTCGCTATGTTTCATGGCAGAGAGGTGACTAACATCCTGCCTACACTGGGCACCGGCGGATACCTGAAAGGCGATGTCAGCAATTGGAGCATTCTCTACAAGGGTGATGAAGGCTGCTCACAACCGAATCGTCTCCCGGCAGATTGCATCCAGGTACGGCAGCTCGGTGAGCTGGTCGTATCCGATGTCCTGTCCGTTACGTGCCTCCATAATTTCGGCTCTAAGCTTTTCCTGTACGTCTTGCCTGTCCGCAAGAATTTCTAGGATCTTTGCCAGTGCGTTCGACGTAGTGTCCGTCCCAGCAAAGGTGAGCGTTCTGAAGTTTGCTTGAGTCAACGCATAGGGATGCAGCTGAAATAAAGGGAAACTTACGACATCTGTGCGATTACCTCCTCCTCAGGAAGTCGATCTTCCTCCGCGGCTTCCATGTTGGCCCGAACTGTACAAAGTTCAGTCCACCTTCGCACCACTCTAGCAGAAATGGCTTACGTAGAACACTCATGATATCCTTGCCTTCGCCGACTTGTTGCTTCAACGCCTCGTCTCCGCTGAGTAAAGCGCGGCGTTTGTCGTAGTAGATCTCGTGCGACCGCTGGTCCATGGTGTCGACGACATACTTCAATTCCCGGATGGCTGCGTTGGGCGCACAGGCGACGAGGAAGCGCTTGAGCTTGGTGAATGGGATGTATCTGTTGAGGGTGAAAACGAGACGCCACATCCCTGCTTTGCTCGCCGCTGGGCTGCACAAAAGCTTCAGTTTTGCCAATGTCTGAAAACTACTCACTTACAAAAGCTGCTTCAGCGCATCGCCGTAGTCGTTGTGTACATTCTCGACCAAAGGGTCGAACGAGTACCCCAATCCACCCTGGCCGACCAGCTCGAGAGCCGCACGGCCCATCCAGTTCAGGAGGTCGACTTCTCCGCCTTGCCCGTTGAGTTGCCTTAACATTCCACCGCGGAGCTACGAAGTATTAGATTAATACTCATACTAGGTTGCTCTCCGACGTACCCGATGCATCGTTCCATAGAAAATGGGCATCAAGTGACGCATGTTGGCGATAGAGAAAACAGGATTAAGGAGCTTGCGTTGACGGCGGTGGTGGTCGCCTAGAAACAAGTTATTGAACATTTGACTGTGTTAAAGAATGGTCATGCCTACCAATAGTACCCAACAAACCGGGGCCCAATGTGAGCTGACGAATACTGGGGAAGGTCAGTAAATGGAGGTAATACAAAAGCTGAGGGGCAACACACTTGATCATGGAAGAGGAAAGAACGTAGAATTCCTGCTCCTTAATGATGACATGATGAAGAGCCAGAGGATCAGAGACATAGAGTATCGTTTCCTGTGGAGGGAATGTTAGAAGGTAGGAACAACAACTGCACAACATTCCTACCCCGAGAAGACCGTTGAGCTTCACAACGCCACCATAGTTGTCCGTCAAGTCGTCGAGGAATTGCCAGCATTGCCGGTTGAACAATTGGGGGAAATGACCTTGTGTATCGCGTTGTCAATGCGCGGCGTGCTCTTGAGAAGAATCCCTCGTACCTTGTATAATCGAAGCCCTTTTAGGCCCAGGAACATTATCGAGGGGCGACCGCACGACGTAGGCGCGGAGCGCTCGCCAGGCGAGCCACACGCCGCCAGCAGCAACGACGGCCAGGAGGATTGGAAGGTTCACTATGCCGGACATGAGGATGGGTAAAGAACCACTTCGAGTTCAGTAGATGTATTTATACACTCCCACATCTTGCGGCGGCCCGTTGACAGGCTTCGATCCGATCTGTGACGGTGTCATAAAATCTGTACAGAACACGGAGACGAATGTACTTCCATCGAGCGCGTTGACTCCGAACGGTGCAAAGCAACCGGCACATCGTACGCGTATGCCGCGCAGTCTCCGGCGGTGAACCTGATGGGACTGTGCACGCCGAAACGACATGTTGGGTGACGTTTCGCGGTCGGCTATTGGAGCAATACCCAACAAAGACATATGAAGCCTTCATTGCCGCAGTACGGCGGCGCCTTGACACTTGGGCTGGTTTGAGACCAGTGTTTGCGAAGAGGTTGTTATCCGAAGTGTATCAGAGCCGTGGAGTTTCCATCCAACGCGGCGCTGCATTGCGTCCTGAAAGCTTACCATCCGCTATCGTTGTGGCACCCCATGATGATGCTGACACAATTTAGATTGCGTGTAGCCCGAGGGAACAATGGCGCCGCCAAAGCAGGTACGCTGTGAGAACGGCCATAAATACCCTGCAGACATCACATATGTCAGTAAGCTATCGGGGTTTTAGTGATGAGTTCACAGTACAACGAAACGAGATACGAGCCTCGTGAAGGATGCTTGGTCACTGCAAAAGAGGAAAGGGCATTCGCGACACTGTTCGTTTTTGATCGTGACTATCGGTGATAGCCGGTCATGGAGTCACACTAAGACTGTGACGCCTTCACCGAAATTTGGATTTGGCCCATTGCTCACTCAACTAATGCGGCTGGCAACATTCAGGACGCAGCGACGTAAATACAGGTGTTAGCCTCGATGCATTTTCCGCGTGCGTTCGCGCCGTACCGACTCCATCCTCCACTTCCTCTACACCATGCCAAACTTCAAGACAAGCAAAGCGAACGACCCTTCCACGCCGGTCATGAAGCGATTCTTTCGGGGTGTATTCAGGCCTACCTTAGCACTCGGGAAGCGAGGCCGCAATGACGAAGAGAACGAGCCGCCTTCGCCCTCGCCAGCTCCCAAGTCTCGACAGAGCTGCATTGCCCTCCAGAACGAGGACATAGACGAGGACGCGGTAGTTATAACAGCTCTCAACGAGGTGCCCTTCTGCTGCCACGCCGATCTCCTCGTCATGACCCGAGACGAGCTCATCACGACCGCGAACGCGCTCAACACGAAACTGCCACACGCCCTGCAGGTCGATACTCTGCGCTCAGATGTATACATTCGCAACTCCATCGAAGTACTCGTTGGTATCCGGACCGACGTCCCACCTCCACCGATGCTTAACCGCACCCTATCGGTCAACACCTCTGCCTTCGACGCAACGTTTGAGCGCTCCAGCGTGTCGACGTTCCAGTTGCCCAGTCCCCGCTCGCCGCTCGCACTCCGAGACCAGTCAAGGGTGTCGCGGCGCGAGTCACTCGCGAGTCCCGGGGGGCTGACATCACTCCGCGAAGAGACTGAAGATAGCCTTTCGTCAGACCGACCAACCAAACGACGTAGAACGGATGGACCCTCACCTGGTAGTCTTGCCACGACGCCTACGCCAGCAGCAAGAGTCCTCGGACGCTCTCAGTCACATCGTGTCGCCCACTCGCGCGTACGATCTCCAAACCCGGAAGGAAGCCGAGGACTCTCCCGGTCGCAAAGCCACAGACTGCCCGAGCGACGCTTCATTGGATTACACCGCAACATTACTGTCGGGCGGGGGCGGAGGGCTAGTGGCTACGCTCGAGAGCAGAATGCGGTCATGACTTCGACGCCCCCTCGCAGGCCTCGCAAGTCCGTACCCAGAGGCGATGGGGCGAATGGCTTCGACAAACGCGACAGCTCGCCTACCTCCACTCGCTCGGGCATCTCTACTACGTCTGTTTCTTCCGAGGAGCGCACTCAGAGGGTGATTGCTTGGCTGGATGAGGCGGGTGAGGAGGGTACCAAGAGTGTGATGGCCGGGATGAAAAATCTGGGCTTGGAAACCTCTGATTCAGAGATGGATATTGACATGTAGGCTTCTCTGTCGTTATTGGAATGTCTGTCGCGCCTGTATGTGTTCGAGAAATAGCAGCATAGTTAGCAGAACGACACCGCCGGGTTGCAACGGACCGCCGGACCGCCATCATACGAGAGCACGGGGGTGGAGGAGCATATTACCTCGTCGACCATTATCTGGTCATCGCACATCTCTTCTCTCTACCACATCCTGATATGTCTCTCGACCCCCTATCGAACGTCGTGTCTGCGCTAGAACGCGCCAAAATAATCCCAGATGTAATTCCCTCGACGGCGTCCTTCGCTTCACCGGGGGCGCCAACACTTCTCTTCTCGGTCGTATATCCGACCAACACCGGAAAGGAAGTTTTACTCGGGAACGAGTTCACGACGGAGGAAACGCAGGAGGAGCCAGTCGTGAGCTTCGCCCGAATGACCATGTCCGTAGGACTAGCGGAGAACGAAGGTTCGGAGGAAGTGGGGTACACGCTCTGTATGCTGGACCCCGACGTCCCGACAGCGGCGAACCCAGAGTTCAGGAGCTTCAGGCACTGGGTGGTGCGTGCTGGCGTTCTTAATGCTCAGGCGTGTTCACGAGACGCCGTGCTACAGATCACAGGCCTGAAGTCCCCGGCGAATTCGGCCAGTGCAACTTCAAGTGCAGCAGCGCTGAAAACACGAGCTGCGGTCACTCCATATCGCCCTCCAGGCCCAAGGCCTAACTCCGGCACTCACCGATACAGTACGTCGGTATAGATACGACGAAACCCTGTTCTAACGCGTCGTAGCCTTCCTGCTTTTTCAAGAACCGTCGTCCTCGCCCGTGAAGATCGAGGAAGGTGCTCCGGAATACGGATCGGCCTTGGAGGAACGGAGAAGTTGGGACGTCATGCAATTTGCGGAGAAGTATGGCTTGAAATTAGTCGGCGCGAATTTCTTGACTCTGAAAGCCGTTGAACAATGAGGGGAATTTGGGACATGGTGGTACGGAGCACAAAATGCACGTTGTATTCGAGTAACAAACATGAGCTATTGTTTGATCGCATCAAACACAATGCTTATCGCGATCGTAGGGTGATAAGCAATACAAGTAATGGGCCTACACGGACGTTTTTGCTTCAGACCAGCTACCGCGACCATGTCGTCCTCAAAGGGACTGCTGCACCTCAGTAAGTAGTCGAAGTCGTGACTGCTACTTTCGCACACCATGCCAGACTGACTATTATGATAGAGAAGTTCGCAATGGCCGCGTGGGTCGCGTAACGGTATGCCGATCGACGTACCCTGAACAAAAGGCATTGCTTGTTGGTCGACGGTACCTATCTCACGTAGACACGCTGCGCGCAATGATCGCCGAATATCCCAGTGTCTTACGCCATTCCGTTCACGTAAACAGGCGAGTCCAATACATCGAAGACCGTACTCCGTACAGCTATCATGACAAGCGAGTCGACACGGGGTCGCCAATCGGCTTTCTCGCCAATTCTATAGCATACCACGCTCTTTGTACTGACCAAGTATCACGCCAACGGGGTATTTACTGCCATGCAGCGCCCGTTGTTTTGGGCAGATCAGGCATCCGTGTTACACCACCTTGGCTCTGTGGGACCTTCTCAAGGCCATGTGTTCAAATCACCCATGAACGATATTCCTGGACCACCGGTGACAATGTAATTGCTATAGCAAGGTTCGTCCTCATATCCTCCTTTTCCGCGTAGAATCCGTCGAACGACAACACAGGAACCTTCGTACAGCTGTTTCATTCAGGCACAACGGGAGTTTTCAACAAGTTGCTAGCAATGGTTACGACTTTACTGTGTCTTGTCGGTATAAGTGCTCTTTGGATAGCGCCGTGTGCTAGTCGCTCAGCGCGCACAGGGCCGAATATTCTGTGCCTCAAGGCAACGCGCCATGCCGTTGCGCAAAACCAAGACGTATATCAGAGTTTCCAGGTCCGTGCGAGGTCAGTACTACACTCCGGGTAGAATCCGCCGCACGGTAACAGTGGATCTTTACTCATCTCGTATCAGCGCAGTATCCTTGTTTGTTTGCCGATGTCAACTCAAGGCGTTGCCTCCCCGCGGCGTACTCATAAATGGAGTGTCTCGCGCCGCAGGAATTCGTCAGCACGGCACAAAGCTATAGACTGACAAGATGCCACGGAAGGCCGGAGGGCAAGGGGAGCCTTCTTGAGCCCGCAAATTGCTACATCAGAGACAAGGGTCTAGGTCAATTATAACCTTAATCTCGGCGGCCGTGCGAGCATAAACGCCTGTGTGCCGCCGATATAATAGCGATGATGAAGATGTTACCCACAGTTTCTCTCTTCCTCGTACCGTACATCTTTCTCGCCAAACCTGACCCTACCTAGCAAACTTCCTCAACGCTGATGATTGCTGCAGCTGCAGCTGCTCTCTTTGTATTTCTTGTCTGGAAGGTCGTGAAGCCCTACTTTCTGGCTTCCCCACTCGACAATATACCCGGCCCTTCACGTCATTCGATCTTCCTCGGTAAGTTGTATACCGTCCAGAATCCAACGAGCTACTGTTGATTCTCATACCCTTCCGACGGGCAGGCGACACTGAACTATTCTTCGGGAGGCAGACATGGGGATTTCTCGAGGATATAAGCACTAAGTACGGTGCGGTCGTAAAGACACATGGGATGTTCGGAGTACGTCGCTTTAACTCTCTAAGTCATCTTATACCAACTCTGCACCAGCGAAAAAGCCTCTACGTTTATGATCCCAAGGCCGTGCATCAGATCATCGTCAAAGACCAGGACACTTTCGAGGAGCCTCCGGTCGTCATGGTGTACGCTATAAACATAGTCAAAGTTTCTGTCCTTGCTGACATTGTTTAGAATCCGACAGATGACGTTCGGTATGGGTCTGCTCGGGACCGAAGGTGCATCTTCCGACTGATTTCCTTGCATTATTGCTAAATATCCTTGTTGAAGGTGATCATCATCGACGACAGCGGAAGATGCTAAACCCTGTCTTTTCCATTGCCCACATGCGCAACTTGACTCCGCTTTTTTATGAGACCATCCACCGGGTGAGGTGCTTAGACCTTAGAGGACACAGACCGTTTCTGACTCTGATTCTTTCCAGCTTCGAAACGGCATCGACAAGCAGCTCGGGGCTGCCAATAGCGCCGAGGTTGACATGCTCAACTGGATGGGCCGCGCCGCGCTGGAGCTTATAGGACAGGGTGGACTCGGCTATTCGTTCGATCCTCTTGTTGAGAACAAGGAAAACGATTTCGGAGACGCGATCAAGCAATTGGTGTGAGTGGATTAAGCTTTCGTACTTTGAGCTAGTTCCGATGCAAATTATAGGCCAACGGCAACGCGTACGGGTCTTTGGAGACTGGTACCGATCTTACGAGATTATATTCCCTCTCGCCGCATCCAGCGCTTCCTTGTCGGTCTTATTCCTAGCAAAGCCGTGCAACAATTGAAAGACATCATATGGACCATCGACGCTAGGTCGCATGAGATTTACAACGAAAAGATCAGCGCCCTCCGTGCCGGAGGGGAAGCAGTCAAGCAACAGGTTGGGGAAGGAAAAGATATCATGAGCGTTCTACGTGCGTATCTTCTCTTCTGGTCAGTGGCGTGGCTCTAGCTGACGAGAACAGTGCGGGCGAACATGGAAGCAACTGCCGAGGATCGCTTACCAGAAGACGAAATCATTGGCCAGATGTCGTAGGTTCCTATCGCGTCCATAACTTACTTCTCAAGCTGACCAGGCTTTCGAAGAACTTTCACATTCGCTGGTACTGACACAACGTCGAACGCGTTGGCGCGCATCCTCCACCTTCTCGCAGACCATCAGGATGTGCAGGACAGACTCAGACTGGAGATCACCGAGGCAAGAAATGGGCAGGACATCTCTTATGACCATCTCGTTGAGCTACCATATTTGGATGCAATCTGCAGGGAAACCCTCCGCCTGTGAGTATGGCATATTCATATCGCCGTCGGCCGTGGCCTAACTTGCCATTGATTCTCGTAGCCACTCTCCTGTGTCTCTTGTATCGCGCCAGTACGTGCACTGTCTTCCCCGATTATCCGATCTTATTCGTTTGAAGAGCTATGCGGGACACCGTGCTTCCACTCTCTGAAGCGATTCAGGGGAAGGATGGTAAAATCATAGAAGAAATCGCAGTCCCCAAGGGTACCCGCATCCAGATCGGTGTTTATGCTTCGAACCGTAACAAAGCAATCTGGGGCGACGATGCGTACGAATGGAAGCCGGAGAGGTGGCTTGAGAAGCTACCCGACCAAGTAACGAACGCAAGAATCCCCGGAATCTACTCGCACCTGTGAGTAAATTAACTCCTCTGAGCACAGTCGTCGTGGCTCATCGGGAATACTTCAGTTTGACGTTCCTTGGTGGTGGCAGAGCATGCATGTAAGAAGTCCACTCGAAATCTGGTTCGGCGCTGACTCCTTAGTGAAGAGGATTCAAGTTTTCTCAGCTGGAGATGAGTGAGTCACTCCATCGACTGGTCTATCCCCGCTTTTTTAACAGTGATCTCCGTTCGCAGAAGTCGTCTTATCAGTCCTCGTCGAATCGTTCAAGTTCCTGCCTTCTGGCAAGGAGATCGTATGGAACCGCGCAGGGGTCAATTATCCGACGGCCGGAGCGACGGCGAAAGCTCCTTCGCTCCCTATGCGTGTCGAGCGCGTCAAAATATGAACGCTGTTCCTTTGTTCTTTCTGAGGTGAGTATCGGCCGCGTTTTGGTATGGAGACGTTACGAAGCTAGTTAAGAAGCGACGGAAGTTTGGAGGAAATAAATACACCAGAGTAGTCTCTCGTACTACCTTCTCTGTCAAACGTGGTTTCCATGGAGAGCATCTTTTATTTCGGCCTTCGCAACTGTACTCGGTTCCACTCGGCGGCGCCGTCCGACGGGACCATTTTGAGTCGGAATATCCGAGAACACCGAAAACACAAATACGCGAACGCCTGAATGGAGTTGTTTCATCATTGAACCTGTACGGCCACTTACCTTGCACTTTCGTATGACCGAGAATAATAAGTACTACTCCGCAGTCATCAGCGCCGCACAGGACGGTACGGAACGCTCAGCTACTACAAGTGACACTGTGCTGTGCTAGGGGTAGATCGTTTGCTGTACCGCGAGTTATTAAGACTCAGTAGTGATGCAGAGCGTTCACGAATTTACTTCACTCTTTCCCGCAGCGACGAACTTCAGTCAGCGGACATGATGCTCTCGGCAGAGAAAACGTCGATTACTCACACGGTTATGTGGCGGTTACCGCCAGGGGACCTTGATCGTGTTTTCTGTGCCTTTTTCTCGGCGTAGCGTCGTCAGTCCCGAGTGTGAGCGCGAATCACGAATGAGATCTGAACTTGATGTAGTGGCGGTGTCACCGACCGGATGGAGGGTGCGTCTGCGACAAATTATTTGTACATAGTCGTTGAGGATTAGAGGGTTTAGACTCACATTTGTTTGAGTCAACAGTCGTGGTTGTAGTGTGCACCAGAAAACAACGAGGAGTGAAGGAGGCTTGGCCACGAGCGACCCCGGACAGCCCACATCAGTACCCCTCAGGTTATCTGTAATCCGACGTAAGCCGATAAGTCGTAATTTTGGCCCATAACGTTTCGAGCAGACTTACCGATTCAAGGCCTGGCACCGCTTCCCCGGGTTTCACGCTTTCGGGGTCCTGATCTGCATTCTCTCGGCAACCTTGGGTCAGTGCGGATTGTTTCTCCCTTCCACCACCATCTACGCCCCTGCTGGTCCTGGGACACCTCTCTTCCTTCACGAATGCATATTCTACGACGAAATGCTCAGCATGACGACCTCGACAACGACGACGACAATGTCGATCCGGAGTTGCGCCTGCGGACTGTGCGCACAGCCCACTCGACTCTCGAGGAGTCGATACGAACGGAAGACAGGGCTCGCAGGAGGAAGACGATGAAGAGGAAGGGGTTCTTTCGTCGAGGGACAGACAAGAAGCGAGCTGCGAAGGCGGAGAGCGTTGCTGAGAGCAATTCAGAGCCCAGCTCTGCCCCTCCCGTCCACGGACTCCGGCGAAATGTCTATGTCAACCTTCCGCTCCCACCAGACGAACAAGACACCCATGGTGAACCCGTCGTCCGCTATGTCAGAAACAAAGTCCGCACGAGCAGTGAGTGCTTCGTTTCCCCGTACCAGCCAGAGTTGACCGGGCCACAGAGTACACCATCATCACGTTCGTTCCCAAGAACCTGTATGAGCAGTTTCGACGGTGAGTTCACCTCGACCAATTTGTTCCCGCTGTCTCATTTCGCGACCCTGCAGGATCGCGAACCTGTACTTCCTCTCGCTTGTCATCATTCAGATCTTCCCCGTCTTCGGCGCGCCATCCCCACAAACCAGCGCGCTCCCTCTACTGTTCATTCTCGTCGTGACTGCCGTCAAAGACGCGATCGAAGACTATCGACGCTCGATGCTCGATGACGAGGTCAACAACTCGGCGTCTACCAAGCTTGGGCAGTGGAAGAACGTGAACCAACCGACCGACCCGCGCAGCTGGTTCGAAAAGCTGCTGCGTATCAACCCACCAGGGAAGGTGACCAAGGGAGTGCGAAAGCTACGCGAACGCGAGGTGGGGGAGGGAAAGATGCAGGTCGTTCTCAACAAGGAGGGCGATGACCGGGTCAGCGTCAGCACGAGAGAGGTGCGCAGCGCCGACAGTAGCGTGCAGGAGCTCGGCTTCTACTCCGGCGCGGGCGGGCGTACATTGGAGGCCATTCCCAGCATCGACTCGCACGCCACTCACAGCTACCCCCCCGGCTCGAGTCTACAATCGACACCAGAGGGGACACCAGAGGCAAAGCACCGGTCTTGGATGGGTGTTCAAGGCGAACTTGATGGGTACGAGCCTTCAGTGGAGACGCGCCGGTCTGACGGCGCTATCAACTACAGCAAACGCGTCACGGGCATGGCACAATGGGAGCGCACGCTCTGGAAGAAACTCGAGGTCGGCGACATCGTCCTTCTGCGCGATAACGACCAAATTCCCGCAGATATCGTCGTCCTCTCAACCTCGGACTCGGACAACATGTGTTACGTGGAAACCAAGAATCTCGACGGCGAGACGAATTTGAAGCCGCGGCGATCCGTGCGCGCCACATCGTCGGTGACCTCGGAGGTCGACGTTGAGCGCATGCAGTTTGTTCTTGACTCGGAGCCACCACACCAGAATTTGTACCTCTACCACGGCGTCTTGCGCTACAGTGACCCCGCTACCGGCGAACAGAAACAGGAGCCCGTCACGATCAACGAATTACTCCTTCGAGGCTGTACCGTACGGAACACCGCTTGGATCATTGGCCTCGTCGTCTTCACTGGCGCCGATTCCAAGATTATGTTGAACGGCGGCGACACTCCTTCCAAACAGTCCAAGATCGAGAAGGAGACCAACTTCAACGTGGTCGTCAACTTCTTCATCCTCGCAGCCATGTGTTTGATTACGGCCATCGGAAGCGGATTCTGGGACGCTAAAGACGACACGAGCGCGAAGTTCTTCGAACAGGGTGTCAACCCCAGTGACTCAATCGTGGTCAATGCGATTGTTACTTTCGCGTAAGTCTGTCAGTAATGGATCTTGCAGGTTGCACATGCTGACAAGTAGTGTAGTTCGTGTCTGATCGCTTTTCAGAATATTGTTCCCATATCACTCTACATCTCCATCGAAATCGTCAAGACCATCCAAGCGTTCTTCATTTCACAAGATGTCGACATGTACTACAAGCCGCTGGATGCCGCGTGTACGCCAAAGACGTGGAATATCTCCGACGATTTGGGTCAAATCGAGTACATTTTCTCCGACAAGACAGGTACCCTCACGCAGAACGTCATGGAGTTCCAGAAATGCTCCGTGAACGGCGTCCCGTACGGCGAGGGTATCACCGAAGCTCAGCGTGGGGCCTCCAAACGGGAAGGCAAGGAGGATATCGACCCCCAGCAACAGGATCGACAACTCAGAGTGATGAAGACGGAAATGATCAGCAAGCTTGGACGTGCTTTCAAGAATAGGTACATCCAGGAGGACAAGGTGACACTCATTGCCCCTAAGCTCGCCGACGACCTCGCCGATCGATCCTCTCCACAACGGGACCATATCATCGCTTTCTTCCGTGCCCTTGCTATCTGCCACAGCGTTCTCGCAGACCGACCTGAGCCCAACAACAAACCATATCTCCTTGAGTACAAAGCTGAATCTCCCGATGAAGCTGCTTTGGTTGCCGCAGCTCGCGATGTTGGGTTCCCATTTGTCGGCAAGCGAAAGGACCAGCTCAACATCGAGGTCATGGGTCAGGCGGAGCAGTACACACTGCTGCAGATGCTCGAATTCAACAGTACGAGGAAGCGGATGAGCGTCGTCGTCCGGGGTCCTCAGGGCCAGATCATCCTATACTGCAAGGGCGCCGACAGTGTCATCTATCAGCGGCTTCGGGAGGATCACGACCCGGAGCTGAAGGAGCGGACTTCGAAGGATATGGAGGCATTCGCCAACGGTGGTCTTCGAACCCTTTGCATCGCGTATCGAATTCTCTCCGATGAAGAGTACATGGACTGGCAGCGTGCCTACGATGCTGCGGCCAATGCTACCGTTGATCGCGACGAGGAAATCGACAAGGCGAATGACTTGATCGAGCACTCGTTGACCATCCTCGGCGCGACGGCTCTCGAGGATAAACTGCAAGAGGGTGTGCCGGAGGCTATCGAGACGCTACACAACGCCGGAATCAAGCTCTGGATCCTGACAGGTACGCCCATGCTCACTCATACCTCTCCGACTAGAATATTAAAATGCCATTTGCAGGCGACAAAGTACAGACTGCTATCGAGATCGGTATGTCTGACGCTGTGTTGTTCTCTCAATAGTTTGCTGACGAGTCGTGTCCAGGCTTCAGCTGCAACCTCCTCAAGAGCGACATGGAGGTCATGATCCTGTCCGCGGACACGGCCGAATCGACGCGACTTCAGATCGAGGGCGGCATCAACAAGATCGCATCAATCCTCGGTCCGCCGTCTTTCGACACGCAGCAGCGTGGCTTCATCCCTGGTGCCCAGGCCGCCTTCGCTGTCGTCATCGACGGTGACACTCTTCGCCATGCTCTTACTCCTGCACTGAAACCGTTGTTCCTGAACCTCGCCACGCAATGCGAGACGGTGGTCTGCTGCCGTGTCTCGCCCGCTCAGAAGGCTTTGGTCGTCAAGCTGGTTGGTTGTGTTGCCTCTCACGATTTTCATCCTCTAATTGACTGTTACAGGTCAAAGAAGGGCGGAACGCGATGACCCTATCTATCGGAGACGGCGCCAACGACGTAGCTATGATTCAAGAAGCGAACATTGGATGTGGCCTGCTAGGTCATGAGGGTTCTCAAGCTGCTATGTCTGCCGACTACGCCTTCGGGCAGTTCCGCTATCTCACCAAGCTGCTCATCGTTCATGGGCGTTGGTCGTACCAGCGTATCGCGGACATGCACAGCATCTTCTTCTACAAAGTGAGTAGTCTGAGTCACTTGCGATCGTTATTGATCTAACTTGACGGAAAAGAACGTGACCTGGACCTTTGCCATGTTCTGGTATCTGTTCTTCAATAGGTACGCAGAGTCGTACCACAGATGTTTGAGTTGGATACTTACGTTCAATCAGCTTCGATGCAACGTACCTCTACCAGTACACGTTCATTATCCTCTACAACGTCGTGTTTACCTCTCTGCCGGTCATAGTCCTTGGAGGTATGCCAGCCCTCGAATTTCGTTTTTGCTTCGTACTCATTTTACCACAGCGTTCGACCAGGATATCAACGCCAAGGCAGCCATGGCATTCCCTCAAATCTACATCCGTGGCATTCGTGGGCTGGAATACACCAAATCCAAGTTCTGGCTTTACATGCTTGACGGCTTGTATCAGTCTGCCGTGGTGTTCTTCGTGCCGTTCCTCGCTTGGAGCTTCAGCCCATCGGTGTCCTGGAACGGCAAATCTGTGGAGTCCGTAGCAGACTTCGGGACAACGGTCTCCGTTGCGGCCATCTGGGCAGCAAATACCTATGTCGGCCTGCTCACTCACTAGTACGTAATTTTCTGCTCGACTGCGTCTGGACGGATACTGACTCCATTATTGTAGCTGGACTGTCATGACCTTCGTCGTTGTCTTGGGCTCGTCAATCGTCATGTTTTTGTGGATCGTCATCTACTCGTTCTTCGAGAGCAGCGACTTTGTCGACGAGGTTGTCGTTCTGTGCGGCCAAAGCATATTCTGGTTCTCCGTCATCATCTCTATGGTCATCGCACTCAGTGAGTCCAGCCGCTTTCTCCCTACAAATCTCGACTGATGCCTTGTAGCACCTCGGTTCTTGGTCAAGTTCATTTCGACTTCGTACATGCCTCAGGATCGCGATATCGTACGCGAGATGTGGGTCCACGGCGATCTGAAGGAACGTCTTGGTATCCAACACAGGCGGGATATGAAGAGGGGGGCGAAGAGCGACATCGAGCAAGCACCTATGTTCCATCGGCCGCACTTCAGGTCGGAGTCAGAGATCTCCAGTTTCCAACCTGAGTCCGAAAACGGGACGCCGCCTGGTGGACGGAGCCCAATGATCTCAGACGGTACTCGTTCACCGCCTAGTATCCGCACCTCCCCTCTCGCCACACCTGCTCCGCCAAACGAAGATGACATGGTTACCCCTGTTGCTCGCAGGCAACTGGCTTCACCCGAGATGGAATGGAGGGGCTCTTACTACTCCGCTTCCGCCATCCCAGCTCCTTCGCCGATCCCTGGGCCTGGGGAGCCGCCAATGACGTCCATCGCGCCACATCCTGTGGCATCTTACAACCAGCCATCGAATACCCTCCAAATCCCCGCCCTCCGAAACCGACCACCACCTCTTCAACAACAACATCCACCAGAGGCTTTCGAGATGTCCGTTAGAGATCAACAACAAGACGATCGGCCCACGCCGACCTCATTCTCACACGGACACGAGGCGACGGAAGAGTCGTACGCGACAGCGTATGACGGTTATGTTGATAATGATGGAGGTCACTTCCAACAGACCTCACGCGCACGCTCTGGTAACCTGTCACCGGGTCACCCACCAGAAGACGCGTATCGCGACAGCGTGTACTCAACATACTCAACGAATTCCGGGCCTCATGTGCTATAGCCCCTCACCTTCTCCTTCGCTCCTTGCATCGGCGGCTTGTGCTTCTCATCATATCTGTGGATTAGTGGACTTTCGATCTATTCTCGGCTGTGTTTTTATTTATTTATTGAACTGTCCTTTGAACTGTCCTTCTGCTGTGTCTCCCTTCCAATCGTTCGACCGTTCGCTCGCCGTATTGTTCTCGCCCATCCACATCAAGCCCCCCACATTGTCGTGTCAACGTGGAAATCTAGAAGTATATCATTGCTATTACTCTGTAATATATACCCACCTACGAATCAGACAATGCAGGTGTGCAAAACTGAGGGTGGAAAGTGTGAGCAACGAGCACAATCGTGACCGTCAATGTGACGTGACGTGAGAGCGTGACCACAGTCTGTGATATGTGACTGAAGAAACTCGCCGAGCAACCACCAAGTCCTGCCTCCGTTTCGCCTCTCGCTGGACGCAAAGAATGTCCACAAAAATATCATCATATCTCACCACGTGTTTCTCCATAAATAGCCCCTCAAGTTACCGCGACTGTCGCTGAATGGCCGATCTCTCAAGATTGACGCTTCGTCGGCCCATGCTACCTTCCACACGCAATCCGAATTGTGTAATCAGGCTGCTCAGCGCCGCAGTTGAGGCACCACAACAACGGAACGTAGAGCAGCACCGTGCTGCGTGAAAAGGCCTATGGACACGGTAACGTTTGTTTTAAATTCGCCCTGCCATTCGACGCTGATCCCTTCCCAGATCAAGCTTCACCACATGATATTGCGGCAATGGCGACTTTCCGAGTCTTTATCGGCCAGCAGCGCGCAGTGTTCCTACTTCAGCCCTCTGCGGGGTGCATCAAATGCGCCGAAAAACTGCGCACGCAGCTGACGTGCCGACCGCTTCGCGCAGAGTCGGTGCGATGTAAGTGCAACAGTGCCTTGTTTTATGATAGCTCTCTGGCTCTCTCCGAGTCGGGCCCAGACTGTGACACGTAACCGGCGCTGAGAGCTGTGGGAATACATAAGGCTTCACACGGATGAAAGGGATACTGCTATCGACCCTCATGTTTGGCATAGGGAACATCCAAACCATTCTCATCGCCGCTGTGTCCTAAAAAGATTAGCGCCCTCATGACGCCTCATGAGGCTGTGAGAGGCTTTGAGACGCCGGCCGTTCATGACACTCTCATGAGAGTAAAGTTCTGATCGTGAAATGCTGATGATAATCTCTTGATCTCGATAATACCTCAAGAGGCAAGTCGGATCGTGATAGCTCCTGAGATGCCGATGTTCTCACGATTGTTCTTGGGGTGCGGACGCTCTCATGATGTCATCTTGAGTGGCCGGGCTCTCAGGATACAATCAAATTTTCACGAGCATCTCATCATACAACATGAGTGCACATGTCAGTACTGAGATTCCAAAGGCTAATTACCGACATGATAGACTCGAGCATGGAATACAAGCAATCATGTTGAGCAACACAACATCTACGTACGCGAACGCGGGGAACGTCTAGTCCCGCCTTCAGTAACCAGTCCGGCTGCCGCACCTCGACCTCTTCTCGTCTTCGGAGCAGGCTTTGCCACTGGCTCCGGGGCATCTCCCTGCAGAGTAAGCCCAGCAACACCGTCCTGAATTATGGCTTGATCGAACTGGTGTGCGGCGGCTGAGGGACTAACGTCGGCGAAGGAGGTAAATGGAGGAGCAGCAGCGGTGGGCGGAGGTGGAGCTGTTGGCAGTGCGGGTGCTACCGGAAGTGCCGACGATGGAAGGGTCGCTAAGGCCATTAACATCGGGGCCATCGGAGAGTGGATCGGCTGTGGCACACGGCGCGAGATGCTAGATAGAGCCTGACTTGACTCTGCTCCGCCGGTAGGCGCAGCAGGAGCGACGACAACGGGGGTACCAGTGGGTGCGAAAGCAGATGCAGCAATGATGGGGGCGGACGGAGCCGCAGGAGCCGCGATGGTAGAAGCAGTGCCAGCAGGGGCGACGACGGGGGCAGGAGCAGCGTGGGCGATGACGGGGGCAGGAGCAGCAGGCACAACGATGTGAGCAGGAGCAGCAGGGGCAATGATGGGAGCGGGAGCAGCGTGGGTGACAATAGGAGCGGGGGCAAAGTCATCTTCATCGTCGCTAAAATCATCACCAAACTCGGCTGAAAATTGTGAGACGTCTGCAAGCGATGCGGGAGGGGGCTGGAGTACGCTCGTGCATTTAGGGTCGATGCCTGCGTACACGATTGCATGCATACTGGCAATGAGTTGAGTCACCGTGTTGAAGTGCCAAGCACCCCTCAGTACATCGAGGAGGGCTGATTCGGCTTGTTCGTGGTCTATTCCTTCACCAAAGTGGCGGTCACCAGAAAGAAAATGCCGGCCCTGCAAGCAGTTAGTGATAGCTGACAAGAGCGGGGAAAGACTTACTATGCAACAGGTTACGACGACGGTTCCCGGAAGGATGCGATGGCGCCAGTTCAGACTGCTGACGCGCGAGTCAGGCTTGCCATTGAGCGACGCGGCCTTGAACATCCGCACACGAGTCAACTGCAACATGGTATAAGCGAGGTCATACAAGCGGTGGTTTAAACCCACCTTTGGCATCCATTCTGCCATGAAGAGATAACGTCGATCAGGGTGTCGACCATCCTTGAAAAACATGGGAGCAAGGTGCTTATGGTCCGACTCGCGTAGGGCCATGGCGTCAGGATGGTCACGAAGCGCGCGTTTGCTCGTGAGTGGGAGGTGGCCGTAATTCGAAGCAATCATTGCCCAGACTTTCCAGCACTGGTCGAGCGAATACGAACGTTCCTTGTTGACAGCCTTGGTAAACTAATCAAGATGCATTAGCTTCAATGTGGTGAGGGTAATAAGTAAACTGGCCTTGTCTGCAAACCAACTTTGCCCAATGAGGCCACGTATGTCCTCATCTTCCTCGAAGAGATCAAACAACTCGGCACGACGAGCCTCGAGCTCGACGTTGTTGTCCTCCGTGCGCCGTCTATCGAAGAGGTCGACATCGGGGCGAGTCAGAATGGGCCCAGCGAGAACCGGTGCAGGAGGCGCGAAGAGGTGGTAGTGATGGAAGTACTCTTTTGCGCGGTCGATGATGATTTCGAGAAGCCCTTCGCTAACTCCTCTGGGCACGTCCTTGTCGACGGACGCCTTGGATCGCGATTTGCCGGAACCAGAACTGAGCTTGTTGTTCTCGACGACAAGCTTTCGAAGGAGCTTGCGCGCACTCTGCCATTTGAGATCGGCAGCCTCAGCTCGCTGGGGTAGGAATCAGTAAAATATTAAGTTTAAAAAGATATGCCACGTACGCGCCGATAATCGTCCTTGTCGGGGTCGAGAGGTAAATCGTCGAGGGGAGCCACTGCATACTCAATGTCGTTTTCATCATCCCTCTCAGCAACAGC
This sequence comes from Bjerkandera adusta, assembly GCA_027924225.1. Classification (NCBI taxonomy): domain Eukaryota; kingdom Fungi; phylum Basidiomycota; class Agaricomycetes; order Polyporales; family Phanerochaetaceae; genus Bjerkandera; species Bjerkandera adusta. Next base: position 7,763 of record BSCZ01001930.1, on the reverse strand, counting down.
GGCCTCGAAGTCCTCGTTGTCAACATCAGAAGATGTCCCAGACGCGACAGAGAGCTGAGGGACACGTTGAACAACCTGGGGCATGATAGAGTGTAGCGTTCGCGGCGATGTGAGTGGCGAGAGTGCGTTGGAGAGCTAAGTCTGCACAACCGCTGCGTCAAATCTTATACACCGAGGACGGAGGAATCGATCAGTAAAGGACAAATACGCCAGGGACACCACGCACACGCACCTTATCATACGGATGGAGTGGACACGTAATACGACAGCCCGTTGTTCTTCAGCCCAAAAGTCGGGGATTTGATGTCCGAAGAGCCTGTCTCGCAAATGTGATCAGTAGGCAGGTGAGAGAATAAGACGTGCGCACACACCATGCATTTGTAGCGAGGCTAGCCGCTATGTAGACGTCACTAGGAAGCCACATGTTGATTATCGCTGTGCTGTGGCCATTTCAGCCTGTCGCTTCCACAGGTTCGGATAGAACTCGACATGTGTTGCTGGCCTGAGTTAGCTTGGTACTCGTGTTTCTGTTAGCGAGCAAGTCGGAATAGCAGGACTATTTACATAACGTACCATACATTCTTCGCCTCCTGATACGGTGAATTGTCACCGAGTTGAGCTGCGTGGCTCAACGGAGATTGCGTGTTCCTTCATGGGGTTGGGTTGCTGCCACATGACACCGGGCGTTGCGGTGTGCTCTTGGCGAAGCTCTGAGTGAAGCCTCTGGGTCGCTAAATGCTCCTGCCTGCCAAACAAAGCGGTACGCCCCTGCCAATGAAGACTACATCCGGTCAGGTCAGCACACCCGCCGCGTATGACAAATTTGAAATGTACCTTGTGTGTATGAGGAGGAGGGCGTTATGGCGGCGGTTCCAGCAGAGACAACAGAGGTACGTCGGAGTCCTGGGGAGTACTTGGAAAGCGCTGTGAGCTGCGAAGTCATGTTAGAATCGGCGCACAAAGAGACAAACTCACCTGCAGTTTGGGCCGCGGCTCCTAACACCTCTGGGTGATCTGGAATCGCCGATTACAAATGCCACGGAGCCTCCCAACTACGGCTGCTTGTGCCCAAGAGCCTCATGGCTCGCTCGTGTTGATTCCCTTCCTGCGGCGAGCCTTTGTTGCCGGGGCCTGAAGACTCAGAGAGGGCGCTGCCGGTCTGCTTATTTCGGGTGAGCATATAAAGCGCAGCTACTCATTACGTTAGTCAAGGGTGGCCGCGATAGTGTGGCTAAGAGGGTGGTGGCTCACCATAGACGACCGATGTAGCGTCGTGGAAAGAGGAAGAAGCGTGGCAACACGAAGTTCAACGAAAGCGCCCCAACCTGATGAGCACCTGATTACGTACTCTTGAGCGCTCATGAGCTACTACAGAGGCCGCGTCCACAGTCATATTCACAGGATACTGGTTGATTCGTATACAAAAACATTGTGACAAGTATAGCCCGAAGAACGTGATCCATAGGGTCCCATGGGATACTACGTGGTACGAAGCCTTGATGCATGATAGTCAAAAACAAGACGGTCGTTGGCTTCTATCCATTGCCCGCCTCCATAACACACCACAACGGCTCACACCCGTCGCTCGTCTCCCCATGCTGCCTCGAGGCTAGACACAGTCCACATGTAGTAAAGGTACACTCACCTTATCGTGTTTCTGAAATGCCGGTTCGCTGACATCATTTATTACAAGAGTGTACCGGCCCCTTCGCGCACCACACCAACAAGAATTGGTGTTTAGTCTTGCGTCTGATCACGCTGGCACACGGGTCTAATGTAGGCGGGGGTCGGGGTGCGCCGCTGTACGTGCTGCACGCTTCAGGTAAGTACTGCGTCCTCTTTGACAAATGCGACCCTTACCTTCAGTTTGGATACAATAGGGCCCGTCTTCCGTGAACCTCTTGTCGTCTTGCCGGCCTCGTCCGTGTCAGTCACGACAGCATCCCACTTGTGCCTATCGAACCTGGGGTGCGTCCGTTCAGCGTTGTGATGCGCTTCTTTTCATGCTGCTCGATCACGAGATTGCGTCTGGCGTGCTCCGGGGCACCGAGGATGACGGCCAATCTATGCAATGTGAGTGTCAAGACAGTGAGGGGTTGGATAACGCAACTATCTAGCCGGAAGATGCATTGACGGCTTCGTTGAAATCCTCTCGGACACACAGTACGTCAGGTTCATTACGCGCAACGAGAACGGCTTGCTCACCTCGCACATGCATCTTAGACACTGTATGCACCCCACAAACCCTCTTAAGGCATCGACGCTGTCCTCGCAAGTCGCAACGCTTTGAAATCGGCCAAGAGACCATTGATTTCATTGATTTCTGGGTCAACCCTGTCTGGATGCCTCAGGGGCATAGGAGCGTGGGGCGCAACGTTGGGGGACCCGGAAACGCAATGTCCGCGGAGCGGTGCATGCAGGAACCGCACGTGCGGACGCATCTCGTGGGAAAAGTGGCCTGGATGCGCAGAGTCGCGATCTGTCAGCTGCTCATTTGGGTGCTCTCACGTGCGAACGAGGTGCATATTACATGCCTAGACAACGCTCTGCAAACGAGGAGACGATGCGTGCACCGCGCAGCACAACGGCGACCTATTTCGCACCGACAGTGAGTTTCCCCTCTCCCGCACTCAGAAAGTGGTGTACTCACCTTGTAGACGCTTCCCTCGAACACCTGCACCTCGGAGAACATGCCCCGGACGCCGGAAGCACCAGATGGTGCATGCAACGTGAGCTCAGACAACGCTTCGTGGGCCTAGGAATGATGTGGCAGCAGCACAGCGCAAGGACAGGCTGGTCTGTACCGATGGTGAGCTCGCATTCCTCACGTGCAGAAGGCGTCTGACGGACCTCGTTGACGCTTTTCCAAACTCTCACTCTGAGCGCCCACGACCCAACAAATGCCTGCGAGGTCACTATGCATGCACACACATCCTCTTCACAGTGTGCCGCTCAGCTCCTCGCATAGAGTATGCAGATAAACTTGCGTGACCTCGCGTATGCACTTCGGCTTGAGCCTTGGACGTGACTGGACAGTGTTTGAGGGGTGTGATATGATAGAGAGAACACGGCAGACGGGTAGGAGTTTGTGCGTGACGGACAAGGCATCCGCTGGCTTCCAGAGATCGCGACGGCGCCCGCGCGATCTGTACGCTGCGCCCCGTGTTTTTTCGCGTCGCGTCGACGTCTGTGGCCGTGGGCGATCTCGTCTCCACTGCGCGGCGCGTCGAAATCGATGACTCGAGATATGCCCACGAAGGGTCCCCCCTAGCTGGGCTCGTTGGTAGAAATCGGCGCGTTCCCGACGCTGCCGTGCGCCAATCGCGGGGCGAACGATATTCACAGGATGCCAGAGTCGTCGCCCATCCTTTCCCGCCGTTTCCACGACATCTGGTCGTGGTTCGTCGAAAGGTGCCATGAGTTGTCATGAAATCGCCGCATTTTCGTCGAAATTGAAGGTCGTCGGGCGGCGTCGGAAACGTTCTCCTGGCGTGCTGCAGTGATTGGCCGACCTGGGGACGCATACGCTCAGTCAATCAGGCGACGCGTTTGTCGCAGAATGGCGTGTACTCACCGGCTGATTAGCCCGAGTCTGCGCCGACGTCGTCGTGTCCAACAACAGGACCGCCGATCCCCAGCAGTCTTGTGCCTTGTATGAACTCGATTCCCGCCGTTTCCCGGCCTTCCGCAACGCTTCCGAGTGCGCAGGGCGCGATCTTATATCCGCGCGGGTCGAAAATGAAGCCCCACGATCGGGCCCGACGTTCTAGCGCCCTGCGACGGCCTAAGCGACGTTGGTAGGCTCTGTATGCGCCAGGAAACTGCTGGGAGCAGTTATCGAAGGCGGGAGAGAGGGCGAAAAGGGAAGGAAACGAGTGGGAGGCCAGCAACGGCGCATTTTTGATTTCTGGACGTCCGGCGAGCGGCGCCGTCGGTGCAGACGTCTTCATACAGCACCCAACAGCCACGACCTGCATCTTGAACGTCAGGAAAGCAACACGGCGCGCGCAGGGCATGAAACACTCACAGAATGGCTTCGACGGACAGAAGTCGTCATGCGCGCAAAGAACCGACGCGCGAGTCATGAAATTGTGTTGTAACGTCTAGAAGGCGCCGTCCAGAAGTTGTGAGCACGGTCCCAGGGCGAATGGAAGCGGCAAAGTGGGGCGACGTCGATTCCCGGTGCTGCATACGTCCCCTCGCGAAACCGACGACATTCCTGGGAGCACATGCGCTGGGAGAGTCGAACTAGGCTGTTTTAAGGTGTGTAGGGCGCACGGCAGCCGTGGTAAGTCGCATTTGGGAGATCCAGTATAGAGGCCTTCGCTGAGGCGATCGCGGGCAGTGCGCGCGAAACGAAGCGCGAAAACGGCCTGAGACGCGCTGATCCGGGAGCGCAGAGTCGGACGCGGGGGTGCAGAGGGCGGGAGCGGCGGGCGGACGAGACGGCGACCATGGCGGTGGGAGTGAAACCTATGATGAAGCCGTGTCGACTGTCCGTTAAGTGCCAGTTGATGGTGTTGATGTATGCCGACTCTTGAGCGCGACTTGATGCTGCTGCGGCAAAACCAAGCCTTTGCCATTCGGGACGCGACTCCAGCAAGTTTCTTCATCCTGCCAAGCACCCTTCCCCCACTGCTAAGCCTGTCCCTCCAGCTTGTCGTCTCCGCCAACGGGAACATACCCACATAGCCTGTGCCCGCCCACGAAGCATCTTATCGTGGTCATGGTTAAGCTCTAGTAGGTTTAGGTCAGTTTCCAAGTTCAGTATTCGATGGATGTTGAATTGGAGCTTACTGGGACATTTAGACAGTGTTTTCACTGCCTCCAGGGAAGACATTCCGCCTGCGACGCTTTATGCTTATTCGAGCACAAATTGTTGAGGCTCCGGTACGTCCGTGTATATGCTCGTAGAGGTGTGACTCTGGCTGCTATAGATCAATTTTCATTATTCGACGCAGGTAGAATTGAAACTTACTTGAGATGGGGTTTCTGTTACATCCTGGGGCCCGAATTGGCCCACGTCGCGGTGTGTATGTTCAATCTTGGCCTGTTGGGGTCCTTGCACGGCCGCGCCTCCGCCTGGCGAGAAACTTGAGACGCAACGGGCCCATTTGACCAACACACCAGCACCCCGCCAACCACCTTCGCCTTCCCCAAAAGCCCATCCCCAAAGCCCGACACCCCGGTGGCGAGAGGCCATCTGCGCAGCCCACATGTTGCAGAAGCACGTCGTTGCTGTTGAGCTTCGGTTGCTGCAGGTCAGTTCTCGCTTTTGACGTAGGTTGGGTTGAAACTTACTCGTTCAAACAGTGTTCGTACCGCACCGCAGGACAAAATTAGGCCCGGGGGCGTGGCGGGCACCTGCGCGCAACTTTTTGAAGCTCTTCTGTGAGCCGTGCAGTGCCTGAACGGTGAGTTCTCAGTCGCGTCGAGGAAAGCTTGCCGTCAAGTCGAGGCACGCGTTGAAGCTGTTTTCGTAGTGAATCAGTTTTACACGGCTTGAATGGTAGAGTAGTGGGCGGGGCTTCTTCTGTACTTCACGCTGCATCATCGTCACCTGCCCGTGCCCTCACGCAACAGCATCGAGATTCAGGAGGTAGAGCACTCACAATTTTGGCTTTCACAGGTTTCCCCCCATTGCCACCCTCTAGTTACATCTTCTTGACGTCGTCTAGGTCCTCCCCGTGCGCTTTCCACAACCGCTAACGCGTCGAGACCAGCGGTGTGGTGTTTTCATGCCGTGGGCACAGGAGGCAGCAAGGGAAAACCGAGGGGGTTTCCCAGGTGCAAATCCTCTGATCGTCTTGGTTCATCTACGAAGAAAGGATACAGTGGAAATGGCGAGTGTGTTGGTGCAGAGTGGGCACACTGATGATGGGTGCGTGGTGGTGAGAGGCAGGTTGAACGAGATAGCAAGCGCCCGTTTGGAGATCGTCTTGAACTCAGCCACAGACGCGAAACCCACACGAGCAACGGTAGCAAATATGATGTGTCGCAGTATGGCTACAGAGAATGCATATACATACTAATAACAGGTTACATCAAACAAAAAAATAGCTATCTATGAGGGAATAAAGTGCGGCATCGTAGAAACATGTCACTGTCAATGGTATCAATCGCATAATAATCGTCGGGAAGGGACGCATTCTCGTAAACAAGTGCTCCACGTATCACTGATCGCAGCGGGATGAGAACACTATTTCTGCGGGGATAGGGCTTCAAGCGACAAAGGCCCAGTCCACACTGCGCCCGCCGGACAGGAACAGGATCCATAGGTTGGACGAGGGCGACGGGAAAGCGAATATGTGTCGGTAAATCAACCTCATAGAGAAATACGAAAATGAGCCGTGCAAAGATGACCTTATTTCCCCAATAGCAAATGACACTATCGTATCGAGGTTGTTCATTGCGGCCGAATTCGGAGTTGCAGCGAAGACGATTGGCTTCCTTTTGCCATGTTAGCTTTGACTCATAGTCAACGATAACATAGTTGTATTCTCGGAGCTAGAACCATGTGTAAGCTACGACAGTAAAATGCATTTTGAATAACGTACCTTGTCTTCCGGCCTCAGTTCTACGGGGCCATTGAGGAGATGAGCAGTGTCAGAGACCGAAGACAGCGCTTCGGGAAGGATGAGGAAGTGTTTGAGGAACCAGTTCAGATTTTGGCGGAAGTTGATAAATGCTTCGTCATCAATGGCTTTGGCATCGAGGTTGGCAAGTGAGATAAGGGATCCCGGAGAACCAATATAGACATGATAGAACTGATTCTTGTCTTTGTTGCGTGTAGCATGATCCATGTCTTCAGTTTTGTGCTGTTCTTGCCAGGCTTGAACCCGTTGGCGTATGGACCCTGCACAAAAGAACTGGTGATCAAGGTTTGTGATCTTTGGAACCAGACGTGATCAGAATGACAGTGAATTCAAGTGTGAGGACTGCTTACCTGTCCCATCGTGTCAGGACCACGGACACGGTCTTGAAAAAACTCTTTCAATGGATGATGAAATTTTTCGAAGTCCCGTGTTGACATATGAACGGCACATCCTTTTGCTTGGATGTCGTCGGGGGAATGCTGGTGAGTATGAGCTTTCACAAAGTTCCAAGATTTTGCATCTTCATCATCTTCAAGAATTTGATCCTCTGAATATTCCTAATGTGGAATTCAATGGAAAATTGCAATATTAACACCCCAAACATGACATACCTGAAGACATTCACTGAGCTCCAACAACACCTTTCTGAAGTCTCGAAGAGTGGTTTCCGTATGTCTTTGAAAGCCAACATACATATCACACTCAACGTACTTTCGTATGGCTTTCAGAAGTGAATACCCATCTGGATAGTCCTTCGGAGGGAAAACATCAAAGGAAACTGTCACAAGGATCTGAAGAATGATCAGTATACAGAAATGTGATTGAATTAGTAACAGTTACCCAAGATAAATCCCTCCACATATCTCCAGTTGTGAATTCAACAGCCGTAATTTGTTTAAAATGCTGCAGGCCAGGCCAGACTGGCATGGCATTAGCACTAAAATTCAAGGGTAAGCCTAATTCTCGAAAACAATGCCAATCTCCAAACTGCGCACTTGTCATCTAGGCGTTGCCCCAGATTCCGCGGATCGCGAGCTACAAGTTTTCCGAACAGTGGCCAGAGATGTGACTTGAAAAGACCAAGATGTGTCGTGGAGGCTAGGCTCAACACTAACAGAAGGGACTCTTAGCGGGATCAGGACGACAGGGCGGTGGTGGGCTTGAAAG
>BSCZ01001928.1:0-37591 GCA_027924225.1 Bjerkandera adusta | reverse complement strand
TACAATCTGGCGGTCAATATTGTTTCATTTACTACCGTATCTCCATCGTATAACCCTCCGGAATATTGTCCGATCGCCGCAGTGACCCAAACCCCCGACAGCGGTGCGGCTGATCCGCAGTCGCCACGTACACTTGACATTTCCCTTCGCGCCTCCTTGTTTGTCGTCGACGCCCACCACCCGCCGACCCATCACCATGGCGGATTCTACAGTGCGCAAGAGGAAGCAGAGCGGCGGTGCGCCAAAGCAGGCTAGCAGCCCCGACGCAGCCGCGATCAACAAGTCAGAGGTCACTCGCGCTCCCTTCACGCACTTTCTGCTGCTGCTGAACTCTGCTCATTCCAACAGCCTCCCGCGAAGACTGCTGGATCAGTCAAACTCTCCACTATATTCTCGCTCTTGCTCCTCGCTGTCGGGCTCATCACGTACACGGTCAGTAAATGCGCGTTGATCGAAGTTGGTCGTGGGGCTCATGGACTCGCGTTCGCAGCAACCTCGGCTCCTTGGTAAACTCACAAATGCGATCGCGGAGTTTAGGGAAAGTCGTGCACCTCTGCCTGGTGTGAACGAGGCCGGGATAGTCAACTTTGTTGCGGAGGTGGAGAAAATGGAGGCGGTGAAGAAGGCATTCAAGGTGCGTAGCTCGTCGCGTCGTGGGCGTCGCTTTACTCATCTTGCACATCTCAGCATGCGTGGGGAGCCTATGGTACGGTTTGATTCCGCACAACTGATGCAATGTACGCTCACACGACCAGAGAGGGACGCCATGGGAGCCGACGAGTATCATCCCATCAGCAAGAACGGTTCTAACTTGACCGAAGCTGGCGGAATCGGATACACCGTCGTCGATTCGATCGATTCGCTGCTCATCCTCGGTCTCGACGAGGAGTACCAGCGTGCGCGGACCTGGGTAGAGACGAAGCTCGACTTCGAGAAGGATGGGAACTTCAACACGTTTGAGGTGCGCATACATTCCACCATTTCACAACTCTATCACCAATGAGTGTCCACAGACCACTATCCGTGTACTCGGAGGACTCCTCTCAGCTTATGCCCTCACGGAGGACAAGTTGTACCTCGACAAGGCGCAGGACCTTGCGGACCGGATACTACCTGCCTTCGATACTCCTGCGGGGCTCCCCTTGAGCATGGTCAACCTAAAAAAGCGTGTCGGCGTACCAGACTCGAACAACCAAAACCTCGTCAGCACGGCAGAGATATCGACGCTGCAGCTAGAGTTCCGGTACCTTGCACATCTCACTGACAATGAAGTGTACTGGGAGAAAGCAGAGAAGGTCATGCAAGTCATCAAGACCGCAAGCCTACCCACCGGGCTCGCCTCTATTTTCATGAGGTAGATACCTCAGGCATATAATCGAACGCGTTCTGAATGTCCTTTTCAGCGCGGAAGACGGTCGCTTCATTCTGTCTGCGATCCGACTCGGCTCTCGGGGGGACTCGTACTATGAATATCTTCTGTGAGTACGCATCTTTGTTCAAAATCCAGGTAAATTGAGCCATCGACCAGGAAACAATACATCCAGACTGTATGCGAACTTCCACTTCACTCTCACCTGCGCAGCGCATAGCTAATCCCTACTCCCCCAGAATCTCTCGGAACACGTATACCAGCAGATGTACAACCAAGCCATGGATGGCGTCGCCCAACATCTCATCCACAAAAGCCAGTTCGCAAAGCTGACCTACACTTCCGAACTGATTCCTGAACGGGGATACACTGGCGACATGTAAGTCGTCGGGCAGCTTCCGGTGTCCTGCTTGTGTCTCACCATTCAACACAGCTCGTGGCGGCTGACACCAAAACAAGATCATCTTGTATGTTTCCTGGGAGGCTCTCTGATGCTGGGAGCCACAATTACGGGTGCCATCGAGCCCGTCTCGATACCACCGCTGCCGTCGCAGCTTACCCCGCAGGGCAAACGGGATTGGACAAACGGCGTCGAGCTTATCAGGACGTGCATGAAGACACACGAAACTCGGACGTACGTGTTCTGTTGCAGGGTGACAGCTATACCTGTCTGACGATTTCTCAAAGCGGGCTTGCCCCAGAAATCGCGCATTTTAGGATTCCGTCAGACCCATTAGTGGAAGGGTCGTCGACTCCAAACGATTGGTACATCAAGGGCGGCCCGTAAGTCGTTTCGATCTCTGACTTTTTGGTGTAACTGAAACTCTGCCGCTAGTGCGGAGGACGTACCGGCGTACGATGCACGCTACATTCTTCGGTAAGCGCAGCCCTCGCCACCGTCTATATCGTCTCTGACACTTGTGGCAGCCCTGAAACGGTCGAGTCACTCTTCATTGCGTTCCGCCTCACAGGCGACTCGCGCTACCGCGACTGGGGCTGGGAGATCTTCCAGGCCATCGAGAAGTACTGTCGCGTCGAGAGTGGAGGGTATGCGAGCATTCTTAGCGTCGACGAAGTCCCCGTCGAGCTTGAAGACAAGATGGAGACGTTCTTTTTGGTGGGTCGAACAAGTTGTTTGGTTTGTGATTGTAGTACTGATCACGATGCAGAGCGAAACATTAAAGTATCTGTATCTGCTTTTCGCAGACAATACTGTGCTGCCACTAAACAGTACGTCTCCCACTCACGATCTGTGTCATTCTGGAGATTAACATCGTTTACAGAATATGTATTCAACACGGAAGCGCATCCATTACCGATCTTCACGCCCACGTTCCGCACCGGGTTTTCTTAATTCTACTTTGCTCAGTTGTACCACGGCTATTTAACGTTTCCTACGCAGTCTCCAGCACAGATAATGCAACGTTGCGTTCAAAATTCCGCCGAGTTCGCATATAGTTGAGCAGCTATGGACAGATGACAGCATATGCGTGGTATGTTAGAAGGTCACTTGGTTACGGTCACTAGAGGGGATGGATAGGGTATGAGGGAGGGGGGCATGAGAATCCAGGAGGTGCGTGTTGTCGTTATGATAGGGTTCTAAGTATGCTATCCAGAGATAAGTTAACGGTATAGATGAGCTTCATCAGAAGTCCGATGCAGGTATCTTCCTCAGCCAGACCAGATATGTTACAACGGGTCCAGGGCTCCCGTACGAGTTCTTCGTCGTTCCGCCACGTCACCGTCAGGTCGCGGTCGCGGCAATCTCGGCGTATGATAGGATGCGGGACGAGGGACGCGTGCCGTCGCGATCGTCGAGCTCGTCAAAGTCAAGTTCCTCCCAGGGTTCTTCCACCTCCGGCTCGGGTGATGGCGCGTCGTCGAGGGCGATGACGGACGGCATGCCTGGAACGAGCTCGAAGTCGCCGTCTGCTCCGACAACGCAAACAACAATACAGTCAGCGCCGGAATGGAGAACGGAAAGACGACCGGAGCGCGCACCCTTTCGCGCCTTGCGCGGCTTGCCGGGCCTCAGCAGGTCCTCGAGCGACACTTCGCGCACCGCAGGCCGGTGCTCGACCTCGGCGATCCAGTCGGTCTCGCCCGCCAGCGCATCAGCGACGCCTGCGTCCTCGAGCTGCACGTCCCAGCCGCCCTTGACGCGCATCGTCATGTTCAGCCGCGAGGGTGCCTTGCCTGCGCTGGGGTTCCGTGTGCAGAAGAGCACTTGCGTGCGGCCCTTCTGTGCCTTCTTCACCTCCCAGAGCGTCGCCTTGCGCGTCACCTTCCGGTCGACCTCGAAGTCGCGCAGTGACTTGAGGAACGTGGGCTCGTCTGCGTAGGTGGGGAATGCAGGTTGCGGTGCAGGTGTCGTAGGGGTAGCGGCGGTGGTGGTGGAGGTGCGTTGTGCCTTGCGGGTGTAGACGGCCATTGCTCTCGTATTGATTCGAGCGGTGGGTGTTGGGGATTCGAGTTACAGAGAGGAGAGTATTAAGTATGCGCTGGCGGGCCCGCGAGTGAATAGCAGGTGAGTCAGTGAAGCGGTGACGGGGCGGGGCAGTCAGAGATCAGTCAGGCTGACGGCGAAACAGTCAGAGACGACGGGGGCAAGCGCGAACGGTGGTAGTTGTTGTTGTCGTCGAGAGAAAGAGTCAGGACGGGGCCCAAGCACCGAGACGGTCCCCCTGATTTATAGTACAGGCCCGCGATCACGCGCGCTTCGTCGCGCCGCCAGAAGCGGGGCCCCGGCTTCTTTTGTCGGGCCTTCGCTCGGAGGGCGAGTGCCACGTCGGGGGCGTCCACACACCACAGCCGGGCCCGTCGGTGCTCGGCGTGCACCGCTCGCCGCCGGCTGGACTGGATGTGTCAGGCCGGGGCGGTGTCCAGCGAGCGCGCGAGGTCGTTTCGCCTTGCACGCCTATTTCGGGCCCGCCCTGAGCTGCAAGCCTGCAACCTCCGGGGTAGCTGCGCGCGTTATCCGGGGACGTGCGATAAGCCCTATCTTATGGCAGCATTCTGAGCACTCCGCATACTGGTTGGTGTGTATGTACTCGAGGTCGCCGTTGTTTCCGTCCGGGGACATGACGGACGAGCACGTTTGCAATGAAGCGTGCATGCGAGTGTCGCGTCATCGCTGGCTGTGTTTCCTGGTGCGCGTCTTTTTGCAATAATGAGTGGACCAGTTGACGTTTCCGCGGTTCCACCTGGTGGATATGGCGTACTAGCCTGCGGCGGGATTTTAGGTACATGACGAACTTGCTATGACCTAGCGGTGGCGTTGTTCCGTGGAGACTTGCAAGCATGAACCACAGCAGCTGGTCAATACACCTAGGACAGTGTGCAGGCCTGGGTACAAAGGTTCTGCTTGTTTATTGGTTTGTACATTCAGCTGGAAGATCCGGAGCGCAATGTCCTAGGAATTGACTGCGAAGAACAATTACTAGATACCAAGGCGCTGTAGTAATTTAGGCGAAGACTTGTGCTGGTGTACTCATTAGACAACAAGGCCGGATCCAGGATCGATGTTCACCGTTCATGCAGGGTCATGGTGACAGAGGCACGTTGGTCTGCGACGGAGGTGGGAGTAGGCGCAGCTAGCTAGCCAAGGGCTACGTCATTGGTTACTACGACGACGGGGGTTAGGGTCTCGGCGATCCCCGACTGCCATCAACGCCACCAAGGCCGACCCGTTTGGGATGCTGTCGACGGCGGTTCGTTCTCTAGATTCCATCCCCATCGCCCTTGACTTACTCATGTAAAATGCGCGCGGAACAGATTCCAGAGGGTATCTTTCTGGAAATATTGCAACATCTGGACACTGCAGATGCGAAAAACTTTGCCCTGGTACGCCATGGTTCCCTTCCTCTCAGCCCTGTCAGTAATCTTATACATCGACCATGGACAGGCTTGCAAGCCATTTAAGCACGCTTTTCTTGCGAAAACCACCTGTCCCGACATTGTTCAGCAAGACGTATATTCTTTGGACTTGCCTGTGCCGGATTATTGCAAGCCGCTGGGTGTCCTGCCGGATCTGCAACACAAATTCCTTACCCAGCACGCCGTCGGACTCAACCAAAACTTGGTGTTGAAAAGGGCCCCCAGTATTTTTCCTCTCCACGACACGGGATCTGTCACCTGGACTCACATCATCTATGGACGTTGGCTTCTTGCCGCCGTTTCTAACCGGACCAACAGTGTTCTGAAGCTCTGGCCCCTATCCGCCTTCACCAATCCGACTCAGCCCGTCATTTCGCATACATTAGCGTACCTCCAAGGCCCTGTCTGTTCTGGACAGGTCGAAATTCAAAACGGAGAGATCCTCATTGCCCTTGAACTCGCTACTGCAGCGTACGTCTCAAATCGTGTCACCAACTATCGCATATTTACACGGATTTCATTAGGTTTCCAACTATTGAGGCGTTGAAGTTCGTTTTGGACAACCAAAGGCTCGCAGTGGCGCGTCTCGCATCGTATGAAAGAATATCGCAGCTGCGAACTCTACGCGATTGCTGGGTTGGCTTTTCCCTCGACGGCGAACGCAGTATTCCAAGTTTGCTGAACTGGAAAACTGGTGTCGTCTATAATCTTTTTTCTTCGCCTGCTCTGGAGGTGTGTCATCGATATCCTCCTTGTGATTCCGTTGTCTGATTCAACCCAGGGAGGCACTCTGGCAATGGCCCTGCGTCCAGATGTGGCAGTAATTGTGACACCGAAAAATTTGCATCTGTTTTCCGTCACGCACACTGGAAACGTCAAAGAACACGTAAAACATATAAGAAGCGTCGAACTTGCAGTATCGGTCGGATTCGCCGACGTGAAATTCGTCGGGACGACATCAAAGGATGGGATGTGCGGCTACGAGCTTCGCATCTGTCTCGCAGGAGAAGACGGACTTTACCTGTACGGCATCGCTGAAGAAGACATCCATACGCCAGAAGTTCAGATGTCGTCTATCTGGAATTTACCTCGTACACCTACTGGACGCGAGGCACTGCCATTCTGCCCCACCATCGACGAGAGCGGCATAGTATCCTGGCTCGAGGGACGCCCCAAGAATTCGCTCGACATAAATTCCAAGGACCCACTCCTCCCTATCAGCTTTCACACAACTACACGGCGTCCTCTTGTCGACAAGGACTCTCTAGCGACGACTTATGAGCTCGAAGACGTCGAGCTTCCTGCTATGTACGCGATGGGTGTGTATCATTACGACGCTGGGCTTGGAGTCGCAGTATTCGGTAATTTCTACGGGGAGCTCGCCCTGGTCAAATTCTGCGACACCAGTATCCATGACCTCCAAGCATGCTTCGAGCCACTCATCCTCCACCCCGCGGGGGACACAAAGGTACTACCTACTGTGAGCCCGCCTATCGCTTCCTCGCCGCCGTATGCTCACTGACCGGTCAACAGACCCCAATCGAAGCAACCTTCAGACTTCCCTTCCCTTATTCTGGGCCTCGAACGGTCATTGCGGACGACGTCCGCGACAAGCTGTTCAACTACTGGAAGTCCCAACCATTCTTCCCGCACAACCCTCCTCCGAACTGGTACTGGGACGCGCTCGAAATCGAAGACTCCGACGGAGACACCTGTTACGCGCCGTGGTTCCCCCGCCTTCAACCGGGGGCGGAAGACAAAGCGTGGGCCCTCGAGCACTACTTCCATTTCTACGGGACCCCCATCCCCCTTATGCGCCACGTGAACAGAGAGGTCTCGATATTCTACGTCGGCGGTCTCTTGTTTCTCATGTGGCAAGAAGACGTCTGGCGCAGCACTGTCGTGAGTCCGGATGTCGACGTTGGCCGGTTGGCTGCTGTGCTCGACGCGGGGATGGTACCACCGGGGGTTAATCTGCGCGCCGATAAAGCTGCTCTAGAGTGGGGCTACACGACGCGGCCGTGGATCCAGGAACTCAGGAACGGCAGAAATCGCTGGGCGGAAACGGAGCAGCGTGGAGGAGACGTCGATTCTTCGTGGATTGACGGGGCAGAGCAGTTCCTCGCTCCTCCGTTGCCCGACTAGTACTTTGTCGGACGACCTTGTAGTCTCTCGCTGTGAGATTTCGATTGTAGCGTCTCTGAGTTATCAGGATATCAATCGAGGGCGCGAGTCCGAGGAGGGCTGTAATCAGGATATCACTGCCCCCATCTCCAGGCGGTAAATTATTCCTTTCACACAATGACCATGACGATATCGTTGAGCTGTGCATTACAGTGAAGGCGCGGTAGAAGCAGGTCGCACCGCCCAGAGCGTAATAGTCGCGTCAAGGAATCAACAATGGAGCAAATCGATATCAGCCAAACTTCTCCTTGGCCATCTGCGCGAACATGTCCATTGTGGCCCTGTCCTTCTGCCGTATAGCGGTCGCACGTTCCCGCAAGGCTGCGTCTCGTTCCTCTTTAGGACCGTGTCGCTTTTCATCTACGCGCTTGCGCGCAGCATCGCGTCGTGCAACGCTAGCAGCCCCGTCAGCACTCCATACACAGGGGACACCGCACCGCGAAGCAAAACTCACAAGTCCCGGAAGCTGTCTCCGCCCCCCATCAGCGTCGACTCGTCTGCTTCAAGGCCCTCGTCCCCCTTGTCCCTGAACGACCGATCCGCCTCGCGCCGCGCCCGCTTCGCCTCCAACATCCCTTCCTTCCCCACCGCCTTCGGTCCGACCACGTCCTCGACGCGCTCCTTCTCCTCCTTGCGGTCCCGCTTCCGCTTCCGGTCGCGCTCCGCCGCACGCAGCCCCTCGGCGTCCTCACGCGCGATAACGAGATCTGACTGGCTCGGGAGCGTCGGGCCCAGGACGCGCCCGTTGCCGCCGCGCGATGACGACGCCTGCGCTTGGCGGCGGTAGGTGGCTGCGCCGACCTCTTCTCGGGCCTGCCGCAGGGCTTTGCTGTCTGCTTCTGACGCCTTGGACGCAAAGGACCATTTGTAGCCTGTTTGGCTGCTCGCGGTCTGGGCTTCGACGCCGTAGTAGAGGTCATCTGGAGAGTCGTGTGAGCGTACGATGAGACGAGGTGGGGGCTGTGTTATGGCGTACCCGGTAGCTTCCCGCGGTTCCACGCCTACAAACAGACTCTTTGTGAGTTCGTGAGACAGTGAGATGGTGCGCTAGAACCTGCCTTTACAAACTTGCGAAAATACCTGGGTTAATCCTTCAGCAATTACAGCGCGACGATACGAGCGTACTCACTTGCGCGCACGATCACTAGAAAGCTCGTCGAGGTACTTTCACTGCCACTTGAATACACGTCGAGATGAACCGAGTGAGGACTTACCTTCCGTTTGTCGTCCCTCAGCCATACTCTGAATTCGTCACTGCGTAGAAAGTAGTCCGACTCGGCGATAGGTTTGGAATTATTGGGGAGGTTGATGGGCCGCTCTGAGGACACCGAGCGTGAGCGGTCTCTTGAACGTGAACGCGAACGTGTGCGATCGCGTCTGTAGGACGGCATGTCGATGCTGCTCAAGCGCCCATCAATGTAACCGTACTTCGCAATTCGGCAATTGCCGCTCCAGTGTTTATTAAGTTGGTGAAGGAAATAGGAATGTCTTGGATGAGTTTGGACCCTCCTCCACCATCGCAGCGTTCTACGATTTGTTTCGTGCGAATTATAGCGGTATACAAGTTCTAGATGTCACTTTTGCCTTCTAGGCAATCGTTCTGGATTCTTCACAGAGCGAAACGCTCGTCAAAGGCGTACGTTGGAAGCTATCAAAGATAGATAAACGTGAGCAACATTCAAATCCGTCCTCGGCCCAGGGCTCGTTGAAGATCGCCACCCCACTAGTTCAGACCAGGCGCCCTACTACAAGCGAATCTGGGCGCGAGCAGAAGAAATGGGGTAGAGAGAAATGAACAGAGGGTCGGAGGAGGACAACAGGCACAGCAGAACGTATCTAGGGAGTCTAGTTGCGCCATGCGCCTGTTGATAACACTATTTCATTATCCGAACTGTATGTTCTGTTCTTACTACCACTACTCAGTGATAGGCAGGATAAACTCGCATATGCGGAAAAAGGAATTGGTCGTGTCGGTGCAACGGACGGCCTTAAGGCCCCCTCGTATACACCTTCAGCAGGTCGTGCCAGTGTTTGATCAATTATGCGCATATGTGATCCGCCTGTAGGTGAACACTCATTCTCGAACCGAGTTGACCTTCCATTGTGTAAGTATCCTGAATATTACGAGTCCATTCTCTTGAGAAAGATACAAATATAGCCATATCACTGTAGTTTACTGTCCAGCGAGTGCGTGCAAAATGCGAAGGGGCATTCTCTTCTTTCCCTGTGGTAGGTTCCACGCCATATCGTCACTGTCGAGCATCTTCAACTGACATGAGCGTTATTGGCCGCGGGGTAGAAGTCCAAAAAACAGCTTACCACAGCGGTCTCCTCTGGTGTAGGCTCGCTCGAGTGTGACTGCGACACTTGGTCCTGGGCCCATGCACAGTTGTCTGAGCTCAGGAGAGCAGCTTGGTTCTGGAACAGTGCTATTTTAGTATATCGTAACTATAACAAAGTTCCGTGTGGCGTACCGTGTAGACAACATCCTCGGCAGAATAAGGCGGTGGCGAATCAGCCTGTGGGAGACAAATCAGAAATTCTACCGCGTCTTGTCATGTATCGAAGGCGTGTACCAGCGTGCTGCACTCGCTTTCTTGAGGCGACGGCGGAATGGCAATCTGCGGTAGTTGCTGCATCTGGCGGCGCTGTGGGAGAAATAACCTGTCAAGACCGCGAAAGGGCAATGCGAGCATCGGTTCGCGAACGCACCGACGACGCAGACGAGCCCAACGTCGAGCGCACGGCCTTCTTGAGTGCCCGATATTGGTCCCTGTTCGACATGGTGCTGCCCCGCATACGTCAGTTTCTGGTGCATCGAACAGTGCGGGGTCGCTGCTCACTGTGCGAGGTTGAATGTGTTCGGATAATAGGCTGCTAGAGGCTCGGATGGTCTGCGGAACGCAAGGGGTGGTGGCGAGCCGGGGCGGGCCTTCGTGCTCCTATTATAGGCCCCCGCACACGCGGCCCGGGGCGCTGCCAGGGCATTAATGCCAGACTTCGCGGCCATCTGGTAGAGGACTGAGTGACCTCCCCGGAGTGATCCAGCCAAGCGAAGTATGACGGGGACGGACGAATATACATAGGCGGCGTGCCTCGGAAGGGGCACACCCTCGCGATGTACCGGCGTGCCGACGACAACCGACCGCAGAGCCTGCACGGCCGTGTACGCGCGAGTGCACCCGCCGTCTGCGAATTTGTCTGCGCGTATGCACTGCTTGTGTGGGGGAGCGGCGAGGGTAAAGCTCGTGGCTATCTCGCGACGTGCAGAAGCGCGAAGTGTACGAGCGACGAGGACTATCAGCGACGTTTAACCATGGCGCGGTCGCGTTTGCGGAGAAACCAATAGAGTCTGTGCGGAGTGGCGTCCATGAGGGAACCCACGCAATGGAGACGGGCTTGTGACTATCCCAGGCAGCATTTTCCCTCGGGGAAACTCGCACCTTGTTCACGTACCTCGGGGCGCGACACAGAGTACCGAGTGGGGAATCGTCGCGGCCCATTCCTGGACGTGTCTCGACAGTTCGACGCAGATCCAATCTGCGCACTGTGAGAGATAAAAGCCGCCTTGAGACGCGGGGCTCGAGACGTTCATGCCCAGTCGACTCGACCACGTACTGGACGCATGCCCCACAGTCCTTGTGCCGACCATCATGCCGCTCGTCCTCGTCCACGGGGTCCGGAGACGTCAATACCTGGACACGGATGCGCCGATCAACACCGCCCGTTGGATTCCACACCGTACATGGTAGCCACCCCATCCGACCCAATCGACGGCTGCATGATTGTAATTTAGACCTAGGGAGAAAAGGCCTACGTATGGTCATGAGTTGTCCGGTCACGTCCGACTTCGGCGCGTCGGCGACATCGCGGAGCGGAGATCTATCGACACAATGAATGCATGCCGAGGAACAGGCTTGACGAGTATCCGTAAGCTGGGAAACGTCGATCCACCCAGAGGAGCGGGCGAGGGGCAGGCTGTGAGCCTTGATTTCCTCTTCACTGAATGACGCACTGCCATGACGAACGAATCTCCCACGCGGCCTCGTGAGTAGGACCAATATTCAGAGTTTGCGGGGTAGAGAAATCTTCGCGTACAAACAATCTGAGTAATTGCATTCAGTCTTTGTCGGCCGACAGTTCAGGAAAATGCGCAATTATCAAGACAAATGGTGAGAACGCACAAAAATACAGCAAGCTGACAGACGACCTCTCCGCCAGCTCTCATCAACTCTGGTCCATCGCGTCGTGGTCCGCAGGGCCTCCGATCTCCTCGAAGACGAGCGATCCTTGTTGCTCCTTCAACCATTGCACGCTCCGTTTTTCGTCCATGAAGTACGTGTAACTCCGTCGCAGGTCCTCCACTTCCACTCTGTCGGACTTGCGCTTCCGCGCGAGAACTTGTCCAGTCGAGATGATGTTGAGAGCGTAGCGAAGGGTAGTCTGAATTGCCATGGTTGTCAAGACCGCCACGGCCTCCGGAGCGAGTGTAACATCCTCTTCCTCACACCTGCGATAGTGTGTGAGCAACGAAGATAATCTTTATACGGTGCGAGACATACCGGATTTTGATAATCTCCTCGACTTCGCTTTCTGAATACGGTCTCGTGCTGACGATGAGAACGCGATCCAGGAGGTCTACAGGAAGGCCGTGGGGGCTGCGGAACTTTGTTCCCCGTATTGTCGCCATCCCACGGTTCGAAGCCATGATGACAAGTGGTGCTAATTCATTCTCGAGGGCACGGTTGAGGAACGAGAAGCATTCTATATCTAGCATGTGGACTTCATCGATGAAAAGCACCTGTCAAGTAAACGCAAAGGTTGTTAATGTTACGTTCCCTCAGGATGAATGGTGACATACACCGGGTATAATATCTGCTTTCCCTTCTTCCCTCCATTCTGCAACCTTGGTGTTGATTTGGTTTCGCAGCTCCGGCTTGATTTCTCCCGTGTCACCCGCAAACAGGGCTAGGAAGCCTTGCGTGCGACTATTTATCACGTCTATTTCATGCAGCGACACAGTGTGCACGACCTCTTTGCGCTTCTGAATCTCGCCTTCTGGACATTGCACGAATTTTGTCTGAGAAGCTGTCAGAAACGCGTTCTCGCCACACTAGATGGTGCCTTACATCCGCGCCCATGGCGTCGTAGTCCCGTGATCGCGCGTAGGAGCGGCCGAGTTTTGTGACTTTCCCAGAGGTCTTGTCTATTGAAATAACGTCTCCAGCGGTAACCTTCTCCTTCGCGAGCGCATCAATCATCTTGGTGCCGAGATCGTATATCGTCTCCATATCGGTGGTTTTGATCGTAAGCTTTCCGGTTTTTGTAGCCTGCGAGAGGGATTATTTAGTGCACTTCCAGGTGGAGGCCGAGGGAAACGCACGCCTGTCAGACTCCGGTCGATTTGCATCTCGACAACCTCTCCCTCAATAATTTCGGTCTCCTCCTTGATACGCACGCCAATGCTCCTTCTCAGTGCCTGTGTGAGGGCCTCCGTCTTTGACATGGACAGCGAGAAGACCTCGCTAGCGGCAATCATGGTGAATGGGACGTCCGGGCCCAGGGTCTGCGCCATGCCTATAGAGTCCCAGGTCAGCAAAGACACGGTCAAAGCTTGTAATGGACAGAACGTACCCAACGCAATGGCAGTCTTTCCCGTGGACGGCGGCCCGGCGAAGAGCATCGCACGCCCAGCGATTCGTCCTTCCTGGACCATCTTGAGTATCATCCCAGCTGCTTTACGCGCCTTGGCCTGGCCAACCATGCCCTGCGAGTTTGCGCGGGGTTCGAGGCGGTCGTCGAGACCAAGTCCACGGATGTGCGAATGGGCACCTGCGAGGGGACCGTGAGCAAAGAAAGGCAGCTAGAGCAGGCCGCAACGCACCTATGCGCTCCATTTTTGTTATGTCGCGCAGCTCGGACGTGCCTGCTGTAATTTGTGTCGTCTGTGCAGCATCGAAAAGTCAGCGAAAGCGGTGTGGCTGGCAGGGCAGAGGCACAGACCATGGCGGTAATTGTTAAGGAAGGAACGCGTCTATTTGTTCCGCACAAACAAAGCCCTTGTGCTCAATTTCGCGCTTGCGCGCTTTCCGCTCAACGACCTCGCTGTCCTCGACATCGGGTTGCACGACCAGCTCTCATGTTTTCAGGACGATGTGGGGCTAGCTTCCTGCGCTCCTGCGTTGCCTCGCTCAGGGCTCCGGCTGCGGCTAGCCTGCCCCGCCCCCAACTCTTCACGCGCACACTTGCCACGGAGGTCTCAAAGGCCCCGACAGAGCTCAACCTCGCGTTCCGACGGTCTGAAGAGCTTTACAAGACATACAAGCCCATCACTCCCGGTATCCGCCACCTAAAGCGACCGCTCGCGCCCCATCTCTACCAGGGCCGCCCACTACGCCAACTCACCGTCGCTCTTCGCAAGAAGGGCGGCCGCAATGGCCACGGACGCATCACAGTGCGTTTCCGCGGTGGTGGACACAAGCGGCGTATCCGAGTCCTCGACTTCATGCGCACAGAGCCAGGTCCGCACGACGTCGTCCGCATCGAGTACGACCCGGGTCGGTCCGCGCACATAGCGCTGCTCAAGAGTCGGAACCGCAATGCGAAGCAGCCATGGTCGTATATCCTCGCCCCCGACGGACTCCGTGCAGGGCAGGTCGTGGAGAGCTTCAGACAGGGCATCCCCGACGGCCTTGTGCCGGGTTTTATCGACTCGAAGACCATCCGCGGCAAGTCGCTCGAAGCGGGTGCGAGCACCGAGATCGCAGGTCTCTCCTCGTCATCTGCGTCTCTCGCGCTCGGTGTGCTACGCAGCACCACGCTCAAGACCGGCAACGTCCTCCCCCTCCGCCTCATCCCCACCGGCACTATCATTCACGGCATCGCTCTCGACCCAGAGGGCCGTGCCATCCTCGTACGTTCAGCGGGCACCTTCGCGCAGGTCATCACACACGAAGACTCGGGCAAATACACACATGTCCGCTTGCAAAGTGGCGAAATCCGCAAGGTCCTCCAGGACTGCGTCGCCACTATCGGCAGGGTCAGCAACCCGCTCTGGGAAAATCGCAATTTGGGCAAGGCTGGACGCAACCGCTGGCTCGGTCGTCGCCCAAGGGTGCGTGGTATGGCGATGAACAGGTGAGTTTGGCTACGCTGCGGCGAGATAGTTTTCTCATTTGTCTGTTCAGGTGTGACCACCCTCACGGAGGAGGTCGTGGCAAGTCAAAAGGTAACAAGGCTCCGCGTTCTGTGTGGGGTTGGCTCTGTAAGGGCAAGCGCACTCGCAAGCCCGGCCCCAAGGGCCCGAAGAACAGCAACAAGCTTGTTGTAAAGGAGCGACCAAGGGGCAAGGAGAAGCGTGGTCAATAGACGTCGTCGTGCTAATGTTGGTATCATACATATGCATCTTAAAGCCTCACTCGCGGGTTGTGCGAACTATGCCTCGCCATCCGGATGAGCCCAGCTCGAACAAATTCTGTGCCGGTATTCTCGCAGCGTGTCATCTCTGTGTATTTGGCGCGTCTTGCTTATTAGTCATCCACTCATCATCCTGATCGAATCCACATCTCACGATTGACTCGAAACCACCATGTCCAGTACGCTCACCGTTTCGTACGATTTGAAGCTCCCAGATGGGACACCGTCGACGTCCCTAGACCCGTCTAAAGCCCTCAGCTTCTCCGTTGAAAAGCAGGGAGACTTGAAGCAATACTACACCGGTGTGCGAGCAGCCATTGAGCTTGCGAAGAATGCGATCGGGGAGGAGTTGACAGTATGGAGAGACGCTGTAGGAAACCGCGAGGCGGCGAAGGAGGCGAAAGCCCCCGTGAAGGACGACGAAGATGAGGAGGAGGAAGAAGAAGAAGAAGAGGAAGAGGCGTGACATACAATGCGGTACGTACGCGCCGTCTCGTGGTAAATCCCGAGTTGACAACTTAGCGCAGGAAGTCGACCACGCGCACCGGTGGACGCTATACCACTTCGTATTGCGCATACCTGCAGCTGTTGAGACAGTCAATCGTCTCGCTCACGCTGTCAGGCTGAATCGCCTACCCAGGCCCAAGGATACGGATACCTTCCCAGATTTCAATGGGGAATCCGTGTCGCGAAGAATCCAACGTAAAAATAACGTTCGACGTGAATTTACGATTGTAAAATAACCTGCAGGTCAACTATCTAATACAGCGCAGACACAAGTCTGAGGAGGGCCGAGATATCACCTGGAGTATTATCCGCTGAGATCTGGGAGCTCAGTCGTTAAGAACAGACAGAACTCGTTAGATTGGTGTTCGGTTTCAAGGCACGTTGCAGATAGGGGTAAGTCTTTCACGAAACTACAGACGCGGATTACACCGTCAAGGAGTTACTGGCGAGGGGGAGGAGGGGGAAAGGTTGGTTCGCGGCGATTGCCGAATGTTCACGTTCAGCAACGCTGCATGCACATTCTTGCATTCCACCACAGTTAACCACATCCCCTCGCAATGCAACAGCCAATGGCGCAGGAGTTACCTGAGAAGATCATCATTAAGATTATACGAAGCTTGTCTGGAACAGACATTCAGAATTTGGCTTTCGTACGTTTTCGCTATGCAGCATACATGCCGTCTAATAAGTTTAGAACAGACTTGCGCCTCGTTCAGGAGAGTGTGTGCTCTAAGGCTGTGTGGTCCCGGATTCTCCACCGGGAAATACTATGCAATGGCGTACCGACACCGACGCATTACTGTTGACCCTTGAGTTCGCTGTCGAGCAAAGAGTGCGAAGCTCTCGCGCTGCATGCCCAGGGCCAGTTATCTTCATCAAAGGAGGACAATGTCAAAGCAGTCCTACTCCACAGAAAACGGTCCATTACCTGGGTCCGCCTCGTACAAGGCCAATGACTTCTTGTAGCCTCGTCCGAGCGTACTGCGAGTGTTCTCACTCTTTGGAGCTCTTGTCTTCCTCGACCTCTCCCCCGGCTCCCGTATCCAAGGCACTCCTAGAACCCCCTGTCTACGCTGGACTCGTCGACATGCGGGACAGAGTGGTGGCCATCGCACTCGAACTCTGCGCCGCATTGTGAGTCCGTTTCAAGAGTATGCTTGTGTCATCGCTTACAGTGCGTTGCATTACACTTTGGAATCACGGCGGCGATTTTTGTGGGCGCCTATCCCAATATGGTAGCGTATTGTCACATCAGTAACTGGGGGTCACGTTTGGTCACAACGCGACGAGCCTGGCCTGATGCACTCTTCCCCAATGTCCTCGAATGCCAGTTATTGAACAGTGCCTGCTCACCCACAATGGTAGAGACTGAGGTGCCCACAAGCAGTACATGCACACATATATCCCTCTTGTAGAATTCTACTTACTCCAGCCTTGAAAGCATTCCCTCTGGCCCATCAGCGCTTCTTCATCGGGCCGTTTTGTGGGATTCCAGACCTGGGACAGCGAGGCCAATGATGTCTCTGATAGCCGGTCAGTATTTACTGGGTATTAATACTGGCAATTGAACCCCATCAAGAGGGTGGAAAGAGTATCTTCAGGTGTCTTCAGGATTGTAGAATGGAGACGTTGAATAGTAGAGCAGGAGGGCAGCACAGTACAGATCTAGAAAGGCTAGAGCTCACGCGTCAACGCAAGGGCCCCGCCATCACGCGTGACAGGCACGTGCAGTAGGAGACTACCATATTAGGCTAGGCGCCCACAAAAAACCGCAGCCGTGTTTCCAAAGTGCAATGCAACACACTGTAATTTAAATACCTCTTTTTCCCGCTCATACTTAACTTCCGCGACGACTTCGAGATCGTCGCAGCCGGGGGCCTGCTCATGTCCGGCTCGTCTCTCGACGACTGCTGGGTCGCACACCCCGACGTGCCGCTGGCGGCCCTCACCGGCTGTTCCCTGGCTGGGCCGCACGTTCCGCCACACGAGGTGATGCGGAGAGACAACTCGATGCACGCGTATCTGGTGAATCTCCTTCTTTTCGATTCCATGGAGTCATATAGATGGCATTCTCTCGGATGCAGCTGATACTTTTAAGGCTTTTATTATTCGGCTTTCTAATGTTGTGCTCATGAGTGATTGCCAGCGGCCATGGCCCATGTGTACGAGGCCTCGATATTAATATTTGACGTGCAATCTACGATTTTTTTTTTACTACGCCCCACATTTTAGCGACATAAAAAGGTGTCATATGCCAAGGCATACAGACCATTAGCTTGAACACACTCTTCGCAATTGAATGACTTCGTTCCCTGCAGGAAGGATTGACGCCGTGCTTTCGGATCGGTCCGTGCAGCCTAATTAGGACTGGCCAACCTTGCATCTGAACCACTCGGTCCGCTCCAAGCACACACCGGCCAACTCTGTCCCATTTGAACAAAGGGGAGCACACCCCAACGAGCAAGACTCAGCGAGCTGTCTGGCTCTTCACTGTCCCATTTCCTGCTATAAATTGGACGAACACACCGGTGAGTATCATGCCACTCCCCTTCCGAAATGACCGACAACGACAAGGCTTCCGCCACTCTCGATGCTACTTCCCTAACGAATTCTCCAGTCGGGGGCCATGCTCAATCCATTCTTAGGTTTGCTTATACTCTATACCACGCCAAAGACATGCAGCGTATGTTCGCCAAGGAATCGCAAGGGATGTTTTACGGGCCAATGCCAGTAAAAGAATTCTTTGACCGTTTCCTCCCTGTTGGCCAAGAAGTACCACCTCGCAGCGTCAAATCTGCCGATTTCTCCAAAGTTCCCGACTACGACTCCGAAGACGGTGTTCTGGAACGAACAATGTACAAACCACTTGTAAGTCTCCAGCGAAGTTTCGTCAAATTCCGCTAGCCCTAACTATACGCAAAATTAGGTCAAGGCGATGAACATGCATAGCAAACCCTTCCAGTTCGTAATATCTGCCTCTGACAGTGGGGAGGAGATCAAGATACGCCCCGACATTGGCATGGTCGACCCGATTCGCGTGATCAAACCTCGACCTTCTACAGCTCCCGTCACACGTGCGATGGCGGCAGGAGCGCAGGCCATTCTCCCTCCTCCGGTACTCCCTCTTGCCGGATCATTTGCCTGGAGCCGCTGCGAATTGTCGTGTGAGGTCAAACGCTCTGTAGACTCCGATGCATTCGACGACGACGACATCAATATGTCTCTCGACAGGCTGACTGCCCAGGCCTCGCTTACCAGAGGACAACTGATCACCTACTACAAAGAGCAGGCCTCCAGGCAACACCGTACGTTCATGTTCCAGATCTTCATCTTTGGCTCGTTTGCTCGCTTCTTGCGCTGGGATCGCTCGGGAGCCGTCGTGACTCGAAGATTCAACTACAAAGAGGTACCGCGACTCCTGGCAGGCTTTCTTTGGCGGTATGGCCGACTGAGTCTTCCGGACCGCGGCTGGGACACCAATTTTACCCTTGCTGATGCTGTCGATGTCGACACTTTCCAACAAGAAGTGGAACGGGTCCGCCAGGAAGAGCCTCCAGAGACTGCCTCAGGACGGTCGAAGACCATCTATAAAGCCTTGCAAGCGATGAAAATCGAAGATATTCTCGATGATAACTATCCGACATATACAGTCCGCATATCGCCTTCTACGAACTGGAACTACGCAACCAAACTCATCATACGCCGCCCTCTCTATGAACCCTTCTCGCCGTTTGGCCGGGCCACACGTGGATACCTTGCCTACGACACGAACGACAACGAATTCCGCTTCTTCAAAGACATCTGGCGCATCGACCATCGCTACCTCGTGCCTGATCCGTCAGACGACGATGGCCAAGGAGAGCCTATCAAGCAGTATCGCAGTGAAGACGAGTTCTATACGTTTGTGAAGGGGTTGGACATTCCGCAGTCAGGCCTTCCCAAGGTTTACTTCGCTGGCGATGTCAAGAACGAAGATGGTTCTATACAGAAGACCCAAACAAACGAGCTTCCAAGGGACGACCCAGACGTCAACACATGGCGCAAGATCTGCCTTCCTCTTCGCGCCCACGTCCACCAGCATGTGCTCCAGGAACTACTTTGTCCGCTACAACTCTTCAAGAACTCTCGGGAGCTTTTCTGCATCATACACGATGTCCTTAAGAGTACGTCTTCCCATACTGTATTTATTTTAGCCAGTCTGATATCTTTAATAGCCATGAAAGCCGTCAAGGAGAAAGCTCGGATTCTGCACCGGGACATCAGCGCCGGAAACGTCATGTTTCGTATCGGCGACGACAATAAAATTCAAGGTGTCCTGAACGACTGGGACAATAATGGCCCTGTACAAGACGAAGACTCTACTCAGCGCAAGACTGGGTTGTTTCGAACGGTATGTATCTGCAGCTAAATGTTTCATGTCGTGCTCATCCTACGTTATGCAGGGAACCTGGCAGTTCATGTCAATTCATCTGCTACGGAAGCAAGATACCCGACACGAATTCAGGCACGACGTCGAATCTCTTGTGCTCTGGGTTGTAATTTATATGGCCCTTCGATATCTCAAGCAGACGAACTTAACCACACGGGTAGCGCACCCCAAGCTGTTCGATGCCAGCTTGAGCGACTTACCTGCCCGTGCCCCGAGCGCAGCTGTTCACCTTGACCGGGGAGGTGCGCTCAAGGACAAGTTTCTCACGGACCCCATGATGCAAGTACGACTCGAGAGCACGCCGCTAGACGACTACCTAGGGGGCGTCATCGGGATTTTCTTGGGACATTACAACCTTCTTTCACAACTCAGCTGCTGCCGCAATCGAAAGGAGTTTGCCAGACTCACACAACAAATCGCTGCATCCAACAAACGGCTGAATGATCCTGATTATTTCCTTGAGATATTCGACGAGGATGAATTCAACTCTGAAGCTGAATGGCCAGCGGATGACAAGACGGAAGACCAATTTCCACCGAGGACACAAGCCCAAAAAGACGCGGAGTGTTACGAGAGCGATTCGCTGGTGACTCAGGATAGTGACCAGCACGGGCGATATGGCGTCTTTCCGATGGTTGCACCTCCAGCGCAACGTCCAGCTACCCCCGCTGCAGGCTCCCCATCGCCGGCGGCGGGGGTTGGATCCTCGCCTCTGCGCGGGAAGGGGAAATCGAAGGCCAAGCAATCGACACCCATCTATTCCTCCTCTCCCATCGCTAGCTCATCTCAGGGGATCAAGCGCAAGAGATCCTCTTCTGACGAGTTTCTTCCGCCGAAAGCGAGTAAGCGGGCAAAGGCCCGAGGTCGTCGGTAGTTCCACGGTTTGTTTTACTGGCGACGGTTCCTATCATCCTATATCCATGTTCATGATCATATCTTGTTTACTGTATCTGATACTCCCATGCTGATTTCTGATATTCGTATCACGAAGAGCGTACCGCCACCGGGATATGCTACCCCTGCTTTACTTACCTTGTCAAATGACACTATTTATTTATGCTGGAACATAGGTGGGATATGCCAGCGCGTTGCCCACTTGGTGTATGGGTTGGTGATCGGTATGCAGATGTTGCTCAAACTAGTGTGGGCATTAACACTAGAAATTCGACACGACGTCGAAAGGGTCGTTTATAGCACGTCATCAGGTTTCCGGGGTTTGACGAGCTGCTTCATGTCCAAGCGCTGTCGCAATTACCGCAGCCGCGAGGTACTTCATTTCGAATGTAACCGATTCCGTGGATCCGTTCATGCCCAGATCGTCTCCAAAGTGGGACGCGGTGTTTGGAGCTTCGCGCTGGACGGAAACGGTGGATGGAGGCGAAACAGTGGGGTGTGGCTGTCGACGTAGATGAGTGGTTGCGCCACGATTATGTGCCAGTGTACTATCGAAACCAGCTGAATGACACTATCGCTCAAAGTGTCTGCTTAACACTCACGTCGGTGCAGATCGACGTCCTTAGGGACTACCTGTCGGTTCCTCGAAGGTACCGCCTCAGACAAAACGCCTTCTCCCACATGGATTTGAGCCCAGGTGAAGAAGCGGTGTAGAAACGAATGCAGAGTTTGAAGGGCGCAAGGGAGGGCGACAAAGTGCCAGCCCCAGCTTTGCAGGGCTGATATCTACACTTCGCTTTGCCAAATGCATGCGCGACACAGCTGTATGGGCTCCTTCCTCGACGGCGTCACAATCTGAATCTCACAGGGTATCCAACGTAGTATGCGCCAACGGGTAATCTATACAAACAACCAAACGACATAGATATGTAGTCCGCGTGTGCATTACCGTCTCGCACGGATTGTGGCACCACCAAGGCCGCAGAGTGCAAGAGCAGCTTCCATATCCTCCTGAGATGCCGCACCAGCGAGCGGCTTCGCCTGTGCTTTCGTCCTCCACACACGCGCGTCACCGCCGAGGCTGTTGTGGGGAGTAACCAGTGTTCGGGTATCATCATCTTCGTCTTCAGTATCCCCTCCGGCATCGAGGACCATGTCCTCGAGCCCATCCTCCTGCTCGTGCTTGTAGCCGGATACGCGCGCGGCCGCACAGGCCCACTCGAGCGTCGGCCGCGAACGGCACCGACGGAGCCCAAAGTCAAGCAATTCCTGGTCGCGATCGCGGTCGGCGGCAGCAGGGCTGAGCGGGCTCGAGGGCGAGCTCGGCATGTGGTCGTACAGTCGGCGGGGACTGCTACCGGGGCTGGAGAGCGTGCGTATACGGGGCGGCGTGCGCGGCTGCGGGCGTTCGTGTCGCGCGGCGACGGTGTCGAGGGACGGGCGGCGGCCAGGCTGGGCGCCGAGCTGCGTGCGGTGCATGTGCGAGCGGATGGTGCGTGTGCTCGACGAGGCGGACGAGGCGGCGGAGAGCGCGGGCGACGCCATGTTCGGGTGCGACGTGCGACGGGCGCGGTGGTGGTGGTGGGGGCCGTCGTCGGCAGCGGGCGGGGCGTGTGAGGTGTGCAGAGCGACCTTGCGCTCGGTCTGCCGCTTGTTCTGGAACCAGACAGTGACGGAGCGGAGCTCGCTGGGTGCGTGGGCGGGTTAGCAACGGACGACAGGCGACGGGGCGCAGGCGGCGACGCTTCACTCACATGGCGGCCTCCTTTGCGAGCATCTCGCGTTGCTCGCGGGTGGGGTGGGAGGTCTGGTGGTAGAGGTGCTCGAGCATCATGAGCTGTGTACTGCTGAAGCGTTTTCGTGTGCGGCGGGGGGCGTCGTCGACTGCCACGTCGTCGAGGGTGTCGACGGACGACACGCTCGACGCCGAGTGGGTGCGGAAGAGGGGGTTTGAGCTGCGGGGGGCAGCGGCGAGCATGGGCGGGAGAGCGAGGGAAGCGGGGGATCAACTGCGTGCGCCCGGAAATCCAACGCTCTTTAAATTCGCGCGTCGAGAAGCGCGTTGATCAACGCGATCGCGTCGTCCACGTGCCCGCCGCGTTGGGCACGTGATGACGGCATCAACAATCACACGCTATCTCGGCGTCTCCTGTTCATTAAAGCCAGGGCCGAGGCCCGGACTCGCAGAGTTGGCTGTGGCCAAGGCACTTTGGAGCGGCACTCTGGAGAGGAACAGAGCCTCAAGGCCACACATCCGACGTGAACCAGCAGACGACGGCCACGCTGAAACAACGCCGCTGTGAAACACCCCGCGGACGCATCACTCGGACGCCGCCTCGAAAAGCACCTTTCAACCTCATCACACCGGACATGAAAGCAGGCAATCAGGCCACACAGCAGCGGATGATGACAATAGGCAGATGCGGATGTGGGATGCCATGTCATAGAATGCATGTCAAGTAATACAGGTGAGAAGGTAGAATCCCAAAAATCGCGCAACCACTACTTCAGCTTCTTCTTACTGCAAGCGAAAATGGTTGTGAGCAAAAAACCTTTATAACAGAACCGAGAGGACTAACGGGCGGAGCTGTGACGAGTGACCGCATCCCCGTTTGCGGCAGTTGGTGGCACGGGGTGGGAGACGAGCATAGCACTTGCGGCAGATCTGCTTGTCGCAGTTGTACTTCGAGGCGAGGACCTTCAGCGAGGGCTCAATGATACCGCCACGGAGACTATCACCGCGTGAGCTTTGCACATAAACACAGCAACTGTAATGCGACTCACCGGAGCACCAAGTGAAGCGTCGACTCCTTCTGGATGTTGTAGTCGCTCAGCGTACGTCCATCCTCGAGCTGCTTGCCAGCAAAGATAAGGCGCTGCTGGTCTGGGGGGATGCTGAAAGACGCGATGAGCCTGCCGGGTGTCTTGTGCAGCCTACGGTTGGACGCACCCCTCCTTGTCCTGGATTTTGGCCTTGACATTGTCGATGGTGTCGGAAGACTCCACCTCGAGGGTGATCGTCTTCCCCGTGAGGGTCTTGACGAAGATCTGCATCTTCTGGGAGGTTAGTTGGTGGCGGGGCGGGCGGGCTAGTGCGCGGACGTACTGTCGGTGTCGGTGAGGGAGAGCCTGGGAAAGTGCTGTACAGTCACAGCCGGGTGGCTTGATTTAGGGCAGACCAAATCTTACGTAAGTGATAGCTTTGATCTCGCTTCCGGCATCTCCCGACGTGTCCTGAATTGGCAGTTGCACAAGATAACGTCCTGTACCATCATACTAGCGTTGTACGAATAGTAATATATTCCCGCGGCACGCGCCGGGTGCTCGCGAAGCGAAATTCAACTCAGAGTCGTGTCGAATTCTCGCTGCTGACTTCCAGAAATACCATGCCATGAAGGGAAATAATCTCAGATGTTATATGTTGTGCGAGGTGGCCTTGGGCCACCGAGATTGGCACAGCCGCAAGCCTAGCAGCCCTATCCTCGTCAATTGTAGATTTCATAGTATCGAAAGAAAGCTATAGCGTACTGCATCATGAATTATCGATTTGGAGACCATTGGATAGGTTGTGCTCGAGTTCTGGCGTATTTACGCTCTGTTGGTTTTCGCGAGACTGCACGGGCGCCAAGTGTTTCTCTTTGTACTTGTTTGTTCCGCGCGAACGCCCTGCGGGACCCCCCTAACGAATAAATGCTCGCTTCGCTCGCAATAAGGAACGTCAGCCCTTCGCTGAGCTACCGATTCCCATCTCCACAACGTATTTGACTCTCCCCAACCGCTTCATCTCGCCAACGACTTCGCCTACCTTCTCGAATTCGGACCACGTCCGTTTCGCTGCCTGAAGTGGCTCATTCTCTCTCTTGGGTACGGGCTCAATGAAACGCAATCGCAGGGCGAGCCATTGCATTGCCCTGATTTTCGCGACGAATTCCTCTACCTGGTCCTTTATACCCTCGCAGTAGATGACGCCGGGGTATCCGACCTTCGCAAAGCCGGTGATGTCCTGCTGGGACGACCAGGACTGGAGGTTTCGTCGCTTCGTAGGTGAAATAAGGTGATGTGAAGTAAGCAACGCGTGGTGTTTTTCTGCTGGTTCAACTGCAGCAGACGCCTGTACATGTTGTGTTGGCGGTTCAGGAGCAACGACGAATCTTGCGTCGTGTAGTAGAGGGAGGAGATGGGCGGAGATTAAGTCATAGAGTGGATAGCTAGCAACGGCGTTATTGAAGCTGCTAGACGGTAATAGGAGGATCCTCAACGCACTCGCTATCCTCGACTTCGCGAAACTTGTCCTGAACGATGGACTGCCACCGTTCGTGCTCGCTTCGCGTTATCTCATCGCCTCTGACAAGTACGACAGGAGCCACCTTGGGATACTCCGACGGCAGCTCGATGTCGAAACACATTGGCACACCCTCTGAGAGGACGCGCAGGCGTGCAGGATACAAGGTTGGGGGTATCGGCGGGTAGGACGTCCAGTCGAGAGCACCTTCAGAATACGAGTCCAGCAGCTCCTTCCAGCCTCCAGCACCAGACAGTGGTTCCGCAAAGGTGAGCCTTTCGCCGGATAACAACGAACATTGCAGGAGGTGCAGTTCTTCGAGGTGACGTTCAATGTTGGCGGCGGCGGTCATCGTTTTGGGCAAGCACTAGCCAGGGAGCGCTTGGTGCGTCGTCACGGTGTGAACGGACCGCCGCTTCACACGGCCCGCCTCCCCCAGCTTCTGAAGTGGCCGACCTGACGTCTTGTCTCTCCTTTCACCACTGTTATTCCTGTAACGCAGATTGTCGGTTTCTCGACCGCTGTATTTGCGGAGAGCACTCACCATGGGTTTGAAACGGCCTTACCTATGCCCGACGGTGCGCTCATCCCAGAAGACTCCGAGTTCTCCGACAATCCATTCAAGCTCCCGACCTACAGCATGTCATTTGTGTTATATACGCTCTGATGTCGTACCTGGCACATGCCGCAAGTAATAATGACTTGACGAAGGGTACGCGACCATCAAGGACAACTTACGAGGCTTCTCCGGAGCGGCGCGTGCGGGCATCAACCCCTGGCGGCGAAGGCGCAAGGTCAGCTGTCTGAACGGCCGCATGCTCTGGCTGAGCGAAGCGGTATAAAGGCCACCGGCGCATGTACGGGATAGCCTGTCGACCGCACCATCCAGCATGAAGGCCTTCTGTGCATTCGCGGCGTTCGTCTCGGTTTTGCCGGCGGGCGCGTGGCAGACGTACACTGTCCAGCACACCCCCGGTCAGGACGACATCCCAGCGTTGGCCGCCGCTCTCGCGACGGGGAACTTCTCGTCCAACACGACCATCTTGTTCAAGGAGGGTGTGACGTACAATGCGTGGACGGCCATCAAGTTTCCGTCGTTCACTAACGTCGAGGTTGCTATCGAGGGGAACATCACGTACCCCGAAGACATTGCTACCGTGCAAGGTATGAAGCAGGATCCGACATTCTAAAGCTTGCTGACCGCTGTGGCTCAATAGCTGTTGTGGGAGCATCTGTACGCCAGCAAAACCCTGTTACTTTGAAAATACCTCACGTCTACTTGTTTAGGGCTTCCCGGGGTCCTGGTTTACGTTCTCAGGCGGAGCGAATGTTACTCTACGTGGTACAACCGACCCTAAGTGGGGTTGGATTGACGGCTATGGACAGGCATGGTGGGATGCGAATCAGCAAACGAATCGCCCCCACGGAATTGCCTTCAGCAAGATTAACGGCGGCGTCATCAAGGATATGAAACTGTGGAAAGTAAGTCTACGTTACTCATGTTATTGTTATGACGAATTGCCTTACATCGTTGTGCGTAGCCCGTAGCTTGGAACTTCGCTACGAGTGGGGCGTCGAACATTCACGCTTACAATAACAAAATTCTTGCGGTGTCTAGCACACAGGTACGCTTTCAAGTCAGTTTTCATGCACGCGGATTCTTATGCGACATCATTCAGTCGTTCCCGTTCAACACGTAAGTCATCTTCAGAAACCAAGAGAGGGTTCGCTCATATAAACCTGTCTCGCGCTCCATAGAGATGGTAAACTCAGTCTCAAACGTAGTCTCGATCATTCTAACTTAATCTCGTAAAACAGGCTTCTCTGCTGGCGGAACCAATATGCTCTTCGAGAACAATCACATTGAGAACGGCGACGACTGCCTGACTGTTGGAAATGGAGCCAAGAATATCCACTGGACGTGAGTTTAAATGAAGACACTAATATTGACGCGGATTATAATCTCGCGCATCTAGAAACTCGTACTGTGCAGGTGGGCATGGTTTATCCATCGGCTCACTCGGCAAAGGGGGCCAGGTTGCAAGCGTCGAAAATGTTCTGTGAGTTCTTCGTTGGTCTTGTACTCTGAAGCAATCCGCTTACGTCTGGACGTACGGTACAGCATAGAGAATACCATTATGGTCCGTCCTATTCGCACACCATTAATTGCTACCTGCCAGGAATTGAGTGTAAGCTTCCAGACCAACTCTTTGTACGCTGCGCGCTTCAAGAGCTGGACTGGCGGCAATGGCCTTGCACGAAAGTACGTATATCCTTCTATCGGTTCTTGAGAAACTGTAAAGGTCTCATGAGCGTTTGCTAGCATCACCTGGAAGAATATCGCTTTCAACAATGTTCCGTTTCCCGTAAGTTACGCCGGTGTTACCTCTCCGATACACGTCCCTGACACCTCGAGTCTCACAGATTTACATCACGCAGAAGTAAGCATCGCTGTTCTGTTCGTATAATTTCTCTGACGTCAGTTTAGTTATTGGGACCAAGGGGTGCGCTTTCCATCCTCTTGGTCCTCCAGACTCATTCTGACATATCCTTGTAACATAGATTGGGGCGCGTCCGAGTGCCTCCTCCGTCAACAACACGCACATCACGGACTTCCTCTTCCAAGGATTTGCTGGTACTATAAACGAGTACGTCACAGCTTGAATCTTCATCTCTCATTTTACCGAGGGACTCATATTCTCAGTCGCCCCGGGTACGTCGAAGGCTCCTGCGTAACCGATCCTTGCTGGTACGCTGTACCAGGCGCGACTGGCAAGGAGGTCGCTATCTTCGACCTATACCCTGACACCGGTATGCCCTCCTGCACAGTCAAATCCGTAGATGTAGCTAAACTAGCCCACCAGCATCGAACATCGTCGCGAAAGACATCTTCGCTGTCACCAAAACGCTGTCACCCGTCAAAGTGATGTGCAACTCCACTGCAGTAGGTTGCAGTCTTACTTGTACGTGTGGTTGAGGCTAATGAGCTGTTTCTAGATCTCGACGGACGTGGGTTTTAAATGCTGGAACGGCCTGTTTATCCCAACGAAGGCTGGATGGTAGGACTAGCTATGTGGAACTCCAGACTAGCACTTCTGTATCTTGTGGCACCGGACTGCACACTAATAATTGGAATTTGCATATCAGAGCTACGTTTTACGCTTCCTGAACAGAACCGCTACATTCGGGTCCGGCGATATACCCATGATCGCATGTTGGTCGGCTGGTCGAACGCCCTCCTCGGCGAACTTGACGTCGTAATTGAGCACGAGGTGTGCCATCATCATCTTGAGCTCATTCGCAGCAAAAAACCGCCCCGGACTGTTCGACGTGCATATCAGCACAAATTCTATCACATACTGCACTGCTAGTGATTGACTCACCAGGCTTGTTTTCCGTGGCCGAAAACGAGGAACGAGGAAGACGTGGTGACGAATTGGTGCTTCAGGCCCGTCTCGTCGGCGTCGCGCAGCTTCTCAAAGCGCCACGGATCGAAGGTCCATGGGTCTGTGTAGTTCTCCTCGTCGTGATGCGTGGGGACCATGGGCGTGATGACGATGGTGTCGGATGGCAAGTACGTTCCATCGGAGAGGTACATCGGCTTCATGACTTTGCGCGTCGGGGTGCCTAAATGATGCTTCAGATGAGTAGCGGCAGGCGATGAAGATTGAGACAGTACGTACTGGTATGGATGCCACTATGTCTGGTGCTCTCTTTGAAAATGCTGTCCATCTTGCGCATTTTGCTTATAGCGCTCTTTGTCCAGCCATCTTGTTGGACAACATTTTCAGCTTCTGCACAGAGCGTGTCCGCAATACACGGATCGGCGGCAATATAATAGAGAACCTGTGTGAATACCTAGCAGAGCGGGATTTGTGTTCGAGTTAAACCGCAAACTCCAGCAAGCGAGTCGGCGAAATACTTGCGTTGGAAGACGTATGGACAGATGCAAAAACGATGAAGAGGAGGTTTCGAATGATTGTTTCGACGCTTTGTCCGCGTTCTACGGCCTCTTCGATGATCCACATGAGCATGTCGTTCTAGTATTCGTGTTCAGAGAGATGATGGCGGCATCGAATTTATAAACGCACTGGCTTGTTGGGATATTCCGCCTTCCCGTGCTCCTTCAGGGTTGCGATACGGTCTAAGATCAGTGATTCCACCACGGTCCTAGCTTGCGCAATTCGCTCGTCGATCGAATTCATATACCGTGCAAACGATCTGTAGAAGTCAAAGCATAGAATATTGAGTCTTTAGTACTGAGACGCAGATTAGTGGAGCTACATACGGTTTCAAGCAGGCGGGAATAATAGCCAAGTACTTTCTCATCCTTGATCCATCGGTTCCAAGACTCATAGCAATGTCGATGTATGTGCGATTGCGGCCTAGCAACAGATTACTTGGGAAGGTGATTACGGAATAATGGACGTACATATATGATAGCCAACAAATGCACGTCCGCTTGCACGGACGATGATTTCTCTCATGACCTCGGTAGCGCGCACAGGCACCCATTCTATGGTATGACGATCAACATAATGTTGGGGTCCAATCATGTGGGAATGTACCGTTAGAATTCGAGGGTAATAGGCCATCGAAGCTAGTAGCAATCTCGTCGTGAACATCGCCTAACAATCCGGCGATGTGCCGAGTCAAGGTAGAGCGAATGAGATGGACGTGATATGGAGGGTCCCAGACTGGCATCCCAAAGACATGGAGGATGCCGAGCAGATCCGCCTCGCCGTGAAGCATCGACATTTGTTCATCCCGTTGACTGGAAACCTCGTCGACGAGCTTCTTGCCAGTGATGACCACCAGCCAGCGATCAACCAGAGCGACCTTGAAGCATCCACCGCGATACTCGACGTGCAGACTCAGTGACAAATTACGCATGTGCATGGCGCTACAAGGGACTTACTTTGTTGTAACCTTTTTGTAGGGTCTCTCGGTGGCGGAAGTAGTAGCTGTAGACACCGAGGAACGAAAGTATGGGCAAAGACGGACCACCGACGGTGGGTATATGGCGGAGCTGACAAGATAAGTTATCAGCTCAAGGCCAAACATCGTAGTTTAGCGTGACATGTACTCACGTGCGATGAACTGAGTAGTAGGCGGACGATTGCGTAGACCACAAGAGCAATCCCCGCAGAGACTGTCGCGCTCAAGATTGACATCATTTCAAGTTTGCTCTGAGACGCGCAAGGACATGCGATCGTCGTTAGACGTCTGAAGAGAAGTCCAACGCCTTTAAATGAGCTGAAGAGAACCGTGTCACCTGATCAGAGAAGCTTCTATGAAGCCAGTTCGGCAACCTGTGGGAGAAAGGCGAAGCTCGACATCGATAACACTGTAAGCGCATTCTGATAGGCTTCCATCTGGTTTACCGCGGTCCCGGGACAACAAACCATGTCCTTTCCCTGTAAAACATTGGGAGGCATTGAGTTCGAGAGTCAATGTTACGTGGCTATAATGATGGCGAGTTCAGGTTATTGTATCACGGGACTTGGGCGGAATTAACATACCTATTCAGCATTCGTTGAGAAGTGTGGATTTGTTGAATACTCCGCGCACAATGCTTACGAGAGTCAGTCTGTTCCTAAACATGAGACACGCGAATGGGGTATAAAGTCGGGGAAGTTGTTGCTATCAGAGAAGATACAGAAAATTCAGCAGTCTGAAATCGAGAATAAGCGAGTGAGTGTCAAATTATGTGGCGGGGAACAAGTAATTTCGAGAGACGCACCCTGACAAACTTAATTATCCTCCAAGAACTCGACATGTGAGGATCCCACGTTTATCTGTCTTCGATAGTTTCCGGCGTACGTCTTTTACGAGCGTTTCGCTCTGAGATGAATCCAGAGGGGTCGCCCAGAAGGCAAAAGTGACATCCACAAGACCCAGCTTCTTGCTCTCCAAAAGGTCAGCCAGCGATGCGTCCATTCTTCGCCATTCCAGGCAATCGACCTGTTGGGAAACGTCCTTGTCTGTGTGCTTGCTTATGATGGTAATATTTATCTTCTCTAGAGCCGATTTCAAAGTGGACAAGATCGTCAGGACGATCTCAAAATGTTTCGGACAGAGGGGAACCCGAATAGCGAGAGACTTGAGCGAGCGGAGGTTGCGGAACACAAACGAGGAGATAGCTAGAATTCGGACGGGTCAAATTGTAGAACGCGGCGATGGCGGAAGGGGATCCAAACTCACCTCCAGGGTTTATCTCTCCGAGGGTTTCCAGGCTAAAGTCGATCGCCTCGAGCGATTCACAGGAACTCAGAAATTGGCCGAGTACTGTGACTGCATCAGGTACAACGTCGGTGAAGGCGGCGTGGAAGGATTTCATGCATGTCCCGGACGACGTGAGGTGAAAGTCACGCAAAAGAATCCAACTGCTGCCCATGCCCAAGTTGTATATTGACGTGAGGGGCAGGGAATGGTTAAGGGGCTTTGGGAGGGTATACGGGAGCATCTTGTTGTAGTATATCGAGCCGAATTTGAGAATGGAAAGAGAACGAAGGGGGAAAATGAATTTGGCCAATTCGCGTGGCGTCCCGAAGACCATCGTGCCCATGTCGAGCTTCGTTACGGAACGGAAGTGTCCCATGGCCATAAACAAACTTGGGTGTACAACACCCCATGCACTCCAGGAGATCCCTATTTCCTCCAGCTTGGTGAGCACTGGAGCGATGCATGGCATGACGGCCATGTTGTTACTCGCGCCCCGCGGATAGTAGATATGAACGACGTGGATGAAGTCCGTGATATGGGGACACGCCGCGATGAGGTCGAGGAGGCGTCTCATCTCCTGTGCGTTGTACAGGGTCATTACCCGGTACAAATGTATTCGAGAACGCGGGACCAGAGCGCGGCAAGTGGAAAGGCATGCGAGTAAGGTATGGCGACGACTCCTTGCCTCGGAGGTAACGACATGGAGGCTGTCGCTGTAACTCTCCGCAGCAAAATCTATGATTCTTTCGCACACTTCTGTCGGCAGCCGAGGAAGTGTGCTTGGACTGTCGATGGGTACGGGTGACTCGGTTCGAGGCAGATCGAGCACTGATAGTACCAATGACAGAACTGAAGATATTCAACATGGCAAATCGCGCTACACAATATAAAGCTTACTTGTAATGCTCTTGTTATTTTAATTGCCGTCGCAAGACAAGTTTTCACTGCGCGAAAGAGCAGAGAAGCGTTAGCTCATGGGTGGGGAATTTGAGAGGAGGCTTGGGCGCCTCGAAATACGCGACCTCTTGATCAACGCCATGTCGCCGCACTACCTCTTGCTATTCGACTCTGGCTTTGATCATGCTGCGCTGCTCTGGAACAGCCCTGAGGCTGACCAGGAATTACGCTTGGGCTCGAAGATAGGCATATGTGCCAACGCGATATCGTAAACCCTGCACACTCAGCCTCAGATCCAGCGCGTCGTACCAAACCTCGCTTTGTCTCGTACCGTTTGCATGTTAACAGTCTTCAGACTCTCGCCCCGCATCCACCTGCCTATCTCCTGCTTGTCTACTCAGTGCAATCTAACTGTTCAGGCGCGGTCTTTGGCAACGAAGAAGATGGGCAAGAAGAAGAACGCAAAGCCTGACGAGGGCCATCTCATCCTCCCCGTCCACCCCTCGCGCAGCGCACTTTCGGAGGCTGAGCACACTCCTACCGTGGACACGCACACGCACCTCCTCTCCACTTTCTCCTCCTATCGTTCAGCGTACAAGACGGGGAAGCATGAGACGATATTCGACTTTGTGCGCGCGATGTACCACGGGCGGCGCGTCGAGGCGATCGTCGACGTCTGGTGCGAGGCCCCGGTGCAGAAGTCGATGTGGAAGGAGATTGCGGATTCAGCACTGACGGCAGAGCAACGCGAGAGAGACTGGGGAGGGATCGAGTATTGGTTTGTGATGGGTGCGTCCGTCTCTACTGCAACCTCGTATTCTTCTAAGTGTTGCTTACAGGTGTGCATCCGTGAGTATGGCCATACTCGGGACCGTACTTTGGTGCTGAACGATCGTACCGCTCAGTCACGAAGCGAAGATGTACAACGATGCCGTCGAGCAAGACATGTGGGTGTTCTATTACCCTCCCATTGAAGCCCTCTCATCCCGTTCACAAGTCTCGACGCCATGGCTCATCCGCGCTGCGTCGGATGGGGTGAGATTGGGCTAGATTACCACTATGATAATTCACCCCGCGAAATTCAGCAAGAGATCTTCGTTCGCCAGCTCCGGCTCGCGGTGATGTTAGGCAAACCATTAACCATCCACACCCGTGAGGCTGAAGAAGACACGGAGCGAATTTTGAAGACCGAAGTACCTAAAGACCATCGAGTGCGTGCGCTAGATTGCAATCCTCCTAGCTATGCTGACAAGCATTGCGGTACAGGTTCATATTCACTGCTACACCGATTCTCCGGAATGGGCAGCCCGGATGCTGGCTCATTTCCCTAATCTGTTCATCGGAATAACAGGTACGGGTCTACCTAACCATTCACCATTGTGTTTACTAATCCCACCATACCAGGCGTCATCACGTATTCAACGAATCTGAATACGTCTGCCGTCATTCGTCAGATGGCATCATCGTCCGCAGGACCAGAGGCTCTGCGGATAGTACTGGAGACCGATGCCCCCTACATGGTTCCCGGCAATGTCTATGGTTCCCTGCCTGAAGTCAAAGGTCGCCGCCTTCCGCTATGCCATACCGCGATGATCCCATGGACGGCAGAGTTTGTAGCCAATGTCGCAAACGAAGCCGGGGTTTCATGGGACGTTGAGAGGGTGATGAAGGTATCTAGGGATAACGCGAAGGTTATGTACGGCGTATGAATCGTATCCGCTAGTCAATAATGAACGCCGCCATTCTCAATACCCGCGACACAGCTCGAAATACCTTTACTTAATCAGTTTGCCACAGGACGTTATCCGATGCATCTGCCGCCCCAAGAACTGAAAGCCGCTCTACATCTCAATAGGATTCCCTAGTCTACAGGTACATGGCAGAACCAGACCCAAACGAGTCTGGAAACCCTCTTCTGTGCTCCCCTCTTCATTTCTTCCTCCTCCGCTTCAACTCGCGCCCAGGCTCGCTGGGAGCAGGGCGCTTGGTCTGGACTCGTGGGGCGGCGGCCGTCGCCTTCCGTGGTATTGACGTCTTCAAGGAACCGGTTGGTGATTCTGAGGAGCTTGCGTTGACGGCGATGTTTGAAACGTTCAGCGACGAACTCTGGGCAGAAGTCGAATTTGACCTCGACCGGGGCTGTTTCCTGCGGCTTGCGGGAGCGACCGTCACTTGTGCGGAATCGTCTTTGTTCTGAAGTCCTTGACTCTCCCGTGGCTCTATCGCATGCTGCAAAACAGTTACTTCGCGCGCCAGATCCCTCACGGCTACACGAACAGGGATGGGTGTCACCCCGACGCGAGCACGCATGAGCTGAACTTGCGCCGCTGCTTTCGTGAGGTCGAGAGCCATGTCACGATACAGCTCTGTGCCAGCGAGAATCTGGGTGATGTTGGAGGCAAATAGCTCTTTCTCGGCTTCCTGATAACGCTGCAAGAGTCGTTCCCGAATGTCGTCCAGAAGAGTGTCCAGTTCAGCTTCGACAAGGGCCGGGTGTAGAAGTTCCGACAGATCATCGCCTGGATGGAGAGCGTTTCGTCGCCCGGACGTGCCATGAAAGAGAGTACGAGCGTAGTTGTACTGGTTCGTGATTCGTTCATTGCGAGCCTCCTCTGGTTCGGAGTCGATAGGGGTGTCGCCGAGCAGGATTTCGGTGGCGGCTGGAATGGAGATCATATCACCCTGGTCGTCTAGAAATTTGAACTGTGTGTCTGTGTTGACGGTGAAGAATAGCGCTATCCACTTCACGGACTCTAGATCGTGTATTGGGTTGTAGAACCATTTGACAGTCGATTTCCCTGTTCTTCTGCCACTTGATAGTTTCTTGGAGCGCGACGCGAACAGATACCGTGTCTCTTGAACTTCCACAGCCATGAAGGCAGGAGTCCCCTGAGCATCATTAGCACAAAAAGAAGGAAAAGTCAACGGGAGGCCCCACCGTGCGACTATCTGCATCTTCCTCGCCGGCACAGGACAACCGTTTCGCAAACTCGAAGTCCCCCAGCTTAACGACGTCACCCACGGATACGAAAATATTCCCGCAGCTGATGTCGCGATGGACCCATCCGGCTTTGTGTAGCAGCTCGAGCGCTGCGAGTACGTAGTGTGTGAGCACGCGGGCGCAACGGGATCAGAATGGGTGGCACTAACCTTGACATGTCTTCACTAGGTGCGTGTAAACGTCGTCCAGAAACTCGTCATCCCTGATTGTCCGACAAACGTCCTTGAACACGATTCGGTGGTGGGCCTTTGCTTTGTGCACGGCGGTGGGTGCCCTGCGCTCTTCGTAGTGGAGGGAGTTAGTTAGATACTCGCCTGAGTATTGGATCCCCGGCGCATGTCTGTGCAACACAGTGCGCCACAGAGAGTTGTACGAGACATCGCCGTCACGCCAGAGGCTACTCCAATCCAGTGTCTTGTCCGGCACGCCGTCAACTAGCATAACGTCGCCGTAGATCGACGGCATGAGAATGCTCTGCTTCAATTTCTCCAGTCCGTCCTTCGTGAACTTGACCTCGTCCGCATAGTCTTCAAGTCCCGCAGAATTCTCTCCGTGTTGAGCCACGATCTTCTCCCAAGTCTGCGCTTTCTTCTCCGCGTCGGCCACGATTGCATCGACTATGTTTCCCTCCCTCTCGATGTCTTGTTCCACCCAGCAGTCCTTGAGAACGCATATGTCCGCCTCGCCACCATCGGGGTCAAGGGGTACGACCTTCCAGACACGCGTCCCAGGCCCGCGCAGAAACCTCGCCCCTCGGGTAGACAGCGCCTCCACGGTCTTGTACCTGCGCTCTGTCTGCTCGGAGTCGTGTACAGTGATGATATACTGTCGGATGCCTCTTTCCCATATGCACTCCATGGTCGGGTCCCAGCCTGCGTCGGCCTCCGTCGCGTACAGGATCGAGAGGAAGAATCTAACGAGGATGTCCGGTTCCTATCGTCGACGAATCACAAGCTCAGAAATTCCCTGGGCGACTGGGCGGAATGTCACGTACGTCCATGAAATCGAAGCTCTCGGACATGACGACGTCGGCTCGACTGGCGTACCAAAGATGCATGGTCGTAGCTTCGATGGTGAACGCAAAGGCGAATCGGCGGCGGGCGTCCTCGCACATTATGTGGGTGACATTCTGTACCATCTTCGTGACGTCCTGGACATCGAACAAAAATCAATTGTGAGCAGACGCAGAATGACCGCGAGACCGC
Organism: Bjerkandera adusta; assembly: GCA_027924225.1. Lineage (NCBI taxonomy): Eukaryota > Fungi > Basidiomycota > Agaricomycetes > Polyporales > Phanerochaetaceae > Bjerkandera > Bjerkandera adusta. Next base: position 1,306 of record BSCZ01001928.1, on the reverse strand, counting down.
TCACATCCCGCACCGCGCCTTCTGAGTTGTCCGACTTGAATTGTGCGGTAGGTCCGATATTGGTCCAATGAACCGTCTGTTTTGCCTTCGCCGCGGTCTTGAGCTTGTCCTTTGTCAGGCGGTGCTCTTCGCGGAGCACGAAATAACAGTCGGGCCTAGATGTCGAGTTTTGCGCATCAGGGACGACCGCACGGTCTGCCTCGTGTACAAAGTCGAAAAGCCGCTTGGGACATTGGTTTCCAAGTACGTCCTCGACCTCCGCTATGATCTGCTTCGATATCGTCGCGAGGGCCTCGTATGTGCTCTGCTCTGGGGCCTCCTTGGTGCTGCCGAACGCCGTCCAGCGATTTGTCCGACGAGAGTAAGCGGGGTTCTTGGCCCCGCGGTGCTTGAGTTCGAGTCGTTTTGAAATGACCTTGAGGATCGTTTGAGTGAAGGTTTGATGGAGGGGAGGAAGGACATTTTTGATGAAGACGTCGACCGGGAGTATGGCGACGGCCGGCCCCACGCTTTCTAGTGTTACATTGGCTGTAAGACTTTTTTCAAGAGTACTGCTAGGCTTTGTAATCTTCTCTGACGTTTTGACAGCCTGTGGGGTGTAACGGGGCAGCTCCAGAGGGTCAAGACGAGGATGTATAGTCAAGGACGAGAGACTAGAGCGTGAGCGAGCCCCGCTACTGGCGCAAGCCAGGCGTTGGTTCGTCGAAGGTACATGACTCGAGGTCGCAGGCCTAAAGCGTAGATTACGTAAGATACCCGAAATGGAAGGCAGACCCTTACATCATCTCCCTTTTTCCAGCTGGGGAGCGAGGAGAGACGACGAGGGAGACAGCTACTAGGCTGGGAAATAAGGCGAAGGAATGAAGGAGGGGGTACAAGGACAAGAGAGGCGACTGATGTAGTGCATGGGACATAGACGCGGAAGTGATAGTACGTGGGGGAAAATCGAGAGCGGAGGGACATCGAGTGCTACAGAACGTGGGGGACAAGAGAAACAAAGAACCGTGATGGTGCGGAGGAGCCTGAAGAGGCGTCGAGGAGTGTGCATGACAAGTGCGTGAACTTGAACATGTCGGAGAGGTGCCAAGTCGGAGACCGAAGCCTAGGATGGCCGAAGACGAGAGTGGTCGCTATTAAGCGTATGGCGTAGACCGAAAGCCTAGCCCAGAGATGTCGAGGAGGGCACTGATGGGACGTGGTGGATGCACTGAGGGCGAAGGGAGAAAGCGGTGGTGGAGTGAGCGTGAGGGGCGCGGATGCGGCAAAGCGACATGACGTTGGGGGTGACGAGACCGGCAATGAGGCC
>BSCZ01001926.1:0-73859 GCA_027924225.1 Bjerkandera adusta | reverse complement strand
GGCGTGAAGCGTCGTGAGGATGGGAAGATGATAGGATGCTGATCGGGCAGTCGGTTAGAGTCGGCGGATAGTCAGGACGGCCACACGGCCGTCGACCGCGATACCGTGGTTGACACCTACGACGGGACGTCAGCAGCGATGCGCAACTAAGGCGATGAAAGCTACCTTTCTTGCCGCGAGGCATGAGGCCGGTGCGCCATTCGATGTCCGCCTGCCACCACTTGCCGTCCCAGTGGCTCCCAGCGGTGGCGCGCTCGACGAAATAGTCGCGGCCGATGTTGTACCCGTCCGAGTCGATTCTGTGGTTCCTGGAGGAGTCTTTCTCCCTCGAGGCGCTGCGAGGCATCATGTCAGCGGCGCGCCGTAACACTCGGGTCGGAGATGGTTGCCCACCCGATGAACCAGGCGCCGCTGTTGGCGAGCGTGCCGTTCTGTCTCCACGCGCGGAAATGGTGCCCGCCGCGCACGCTCTCCCAGCAGGTGCCGACGATGGGGAAGTAGTGCTGCCGGACGAGCATGTGCTCCTGCTTCCGTCCTAGGCCGTCGCCGAGGTCCGCTTCGTGCAGGTAGCCGTAGTGCAGGCCGAGGCATTCGCCGGCGAAGCCGATAGACCTGCGTGCGTTGGTAAGGAGCGAGATGGGATAACAGCGGGGAACGTACTTGGCGTAATCGCGCAGCCCGGCCTCCTCCAGAACGAACGGGTCAGAGAGCGCAGAGATGATGATGTTGAGTGGCTCGCCGAGCTTCGGAGTGGCCCACTGTGCATGCTGGGGTGAGGATCGTTCAGTTCCGAGCGTTATCGCGGGACACGTACGTCGAGGAAACGACCTCCGTTCAGCCGAGGGTCGATCCATCCCGCTGTGTTCTCCGATGGCGGGAGCTCGCCGTTCTCGTATCGACGGCCGCCGTGTGCTGGCTCTTTGACGGCAAAAGGAGCCTGGGATTGCGCGAGGGGCGAAGAGAGGCAGACCGAGACGAGCGTCGAGATGAGAACGGGTGCCGAGAGCGTGTGTAGGAAGTGCATGTCGGTCTGAGTCCTGGGGCAGGGCGATGGAGCCGCGTCGTGGTCGTGGGGGAGAAGAGGAGGAGAAAGAGAGGGCCAGTGTCCGAGCACTAGCGGGAGATTGTGAGGCAGTCTAGAGGAGATGGAGGAGCAGAGCAGGAACGATGCGCCGTTGCAGCGCCGGCTCGCGAGGTCAATTGGCGTCTTCGGGGAGGAGGTGAAGGAAACATGGCGGGCGGAGTGGAGGCGCGTCGACGTGCGCGCAGCGAGAGAGAGAGACAGATGGGCGCCTGATCACGCCGCGGACTGACGTAGCTCCGCGCGGGGGGGCGTTCACGAGATCGAATTGTGTTCCTCTGTCGCATTCCACGTCCTCTATCTACACGTCCTCCATCTTGCTACTCATCCGGACACTGGGACGTCCCCTGTCCTCGCAGCAGCACTCTCCCACGCTACTCTATGACGGCTACCAAGTCCCTTCGATCGCGCTCTCCAGCCTCTCGCTGCTCCACTCTGACCTCTCCAGATGACCCTCGCCCGCGTGAACTGGCCTCGCCCCACGCCTCAATGCCCTCCCTCCCGTCGTCTTCAGCGCCCTCGTTGGCTGTACAAACCGTGAATCCGCGACCTTCGAGCACGACTGGTCTTTGCAGTGCGTGCGTCCCTTTGCCGGTATTCCTCGATTACCGACGCTTGCCTCCAAGTCCCGCAGCCTGGCTCGTACGGGGCGCTTTCTAAACACTGAGAACGATGCATATAGTCTTCTATGGCCTGCACGACGCTCCTCGCAGCCGATACCGGCGCTCAAGCGCAAATGCAGCCTCTGTACGCTTTGTGAGTTCACACGCGTATTCCTCAGCGAGCACAGCACTTACCGACAAATAGATCGGTGTTCCTGGCTCGCACGATGTTTAATCTTTCAACGATGACCGCCGCCCCCGCCTCCGACGACGAGATCGCATTTCCCCTCTCAAAATGCAACCTTTCACCTCTAGGACGTTCGGATTGGCCGCGCAAACCTGGGGAAACTCGCGCGCCAGGCTTCGAATTGCACACGACGAGGTCTGGGGCGTCAATTCGTCGATCCGCCGACCCCGACTTTAACGTCGTTTTCCATGGACGACTTTCTAAAACCTTCGATTTCGCAGGGTCTGAGGGGTAGAGACGGGTCGCGAGGTGCTGGATAGGAGGCCTGCAACGTTTCGTGCCGGTGCGTGCAGTCGTTCTCCGGGAATATGCGATTTTCTGACGACGTCCAGGGTCATGCTGGATCGCACGCTTCGTCTCGTTCCCTGGGCGTTCTGACGGGTGAAGACGGTGTATTGGGTGCCTTTAGACGCAAACGAAGCGTTGGAATGGCGCGGAACGTCGCTGGGCAACGCGTACAGCATCTACAGTCCCGGTCAGCTCGCGGGACGACGATACATCAAATATCGAACCTACCGGCACGCATACGTGTGTCCCTGGCTCGCGCAAGGTCTGGGCGGACGGTGATGACCACCGCCTTTGCGTCGGTCTTGATCCCCGGCCGCGAGATCGAAGTTTCCCCCCAAAATGCTACTTTCTTGCCTCCAACTCTCCCAGACCGACCGCCTGCACAGCGGGACACTCGCGCGTCGCATTCACGGCCTCAAACGACACGTCCAGAGGTGTCACATCGCCGATCCGACGACCTCGACGTTTCGCGCGTTTCATGGGCGATTTTCGAAAACCTTCGATTTCGGCGGGTCTGGGCGGTGGGAACTGACGGCGCGGCGTCGTACTGCGGGCACGTAACGTTTGGGACCGGTACGTCCAGCCGTTCGATGGCAAATCGCGATTTTCTGACGACGTCGTGGGGGCCGTTTCAGCTGCCATGTTCATTCTTGTCGCTCAAGCATCCCAGATGATGGAGAAGACGCATTTGGGCCTTGAAGACGCCTGCGAAGCGTCCGAATCGAGGAAGACGACGCCAGACGATGCGCACGAAGCCTGAGAACCCGGTCAGCTCGCGCGACGACGACACAACGAAAACAGCACATGCCGATACGCGGACGGGCAATCCTGGCTCGCGCGACATCCAGGCACGCGCATGGCGTCGCGGGATTTGCACGGGAGTAGATCTGCGGCGAGGATGCTCGAATTTCCGGGCGCGGAAACGTCGTTTTCGCCCTTGCAACGTCCAGAAGACCCTCGCGCACAGCGGGACGATCGCGCCCCGCACCAGCGACCTCAAACGTAGGCGAAGCGTCCAAATTGCGGAAGACAGCGTCAAACGACCCGCACGAAGCCTAAGAAACCGGTCAGCTCGCACGACGACGACACATTGGAATCAGTACGTACCGACACGCGGGCGGGCGATCCTGGCTCGCACGACATCCAGGCGCGCACGGGGCATCGCGGGACTCGCGTCGGAGTGGATCCGCGGCAACGACCTTCGAATTTCCCGCTCGAAACCGTCATTTTCGCCCCTACGTCGCCCCGAACACCCGTGCGCACAGCGGGACGATCGCGCGCCGCACCAGCGACGCAAAACGACGTTTCGCGAAGGGTTAATCCCGCGGTCCGTCGTGCTTGATAATGGAGTTGTTCATTGGATGGTTAGTCGTCGACGGACGTCGACAGCACGGCCTCCCGCGGGAAATGGACAGGGTGCGTCGTCTTGGGCTTCCTTTGCGACGATATCGGGTGCTGAACGTGGCGTAGATCTCTTCTCAACGAAAACGAGAGGGCGGGGCGACAAGGATCAAGACACTGTCTGGACGATCGGACTCGACCGCCCGCGAATTCCTCGAAATCACGCGGCGAGGGCGCCGCGGACGGACGCTCTCGATGCTCGCGTACGTTCGCGTACTCTTCGTCTTGACGGGCGCCATGTGCTGAGTCGACTGCGACCAGAATTCTTCGCCCACAAACTACGACATGGCGTCTTCGCGAAAGCCTGGGCTGGGGCGCCTCGTGCAGGACGAGTTGGCGGTTGATGCGGGCAAGCGGAGAGGGTCGTGAGTCGGCGGAATGCGAATGTCGAGGGGGTAGATAGCTATGTAGAGGGGTGTAGAGAACGGCTTCTTCGCGTCTGAATAAATTAAATTAACACCGTGAGCTTGCTGCGTGCCACCGTACGAGTACGCTCGAGCTTACCTCGCGCTGCAGAGCGACGACGGGCGCTTTGCGTCCCGGACGTCGACTCGCGTCGAAATGCGAGTGGGTCGAGGAGGAGGGCTGCAATCCATGTGTGAGTGTCGCATTTTTGTCAGGAAAAAATAGAATACTCACCTCGGAAAATGCGAGGGTGTTGGGGAGGGGCATTGGGAGTGGTGGTGGTGGTCGGGAGGGGGTGCGACGAGGACGGCGAGCCGCTTCACCAGCAGCTCGCAAAACAATGCCAAATAATTCAACAAAGAATACGCGACTGCGCCCCATCAGCGGGGCACAGTCGGCGCGGCACGGAAGCCGCCGTTCCTGGAAACAAGGGCACGGAAATGCCTCCATCAGACGGAGGCATCCCAGCATGTACAGACGTCGCATAGCTGCCCCAAATATAGTTTCTGATGTTGTGGGTGGGCCTCCTGGCCCTGGTAAAATTTTCACACCTCTCAGGAAATTCAGAGCAATTTTTAAATTCACTCGGATAATTTTATTGGGTTGCTTTGGGGGAGTAAAAATATATTGGGCCTGGGTTTGCACCAGGATGCAGCACAGGAGATCGGGGAGCACATCTGCAGGCCCCACCAGGCCCACTGATGTGCTCCCCGAGCTGTCTGCACAGCACCGCCCGAGCCGCCCTGAGCTCAGGCCTGATCAAAAATGCTGACTGGCTGGGATTTGCACATCCCAGCCAGCCTGCTCCCTCCCTCACTCGGTGCTCCCCCGGATTTCTTTCACTGGGGCCCTCACTCACACTCACTCACTCACAGCACCCGCAGCTCACGAGCCGCGACGACGCCGTGCGTGGTCGTGGCTCGAGCGAATGTGTGAACGAGCGCGCCACGCGATGTGATCGAGCGCGCCACGCGATGTGATCGAGCGCGCCTGCCATGTTTGGCAGGTCTCGTCTTTCGATCGCGCCCGCCTCTTGCTCTCGACCACAGCGACGTTCCCCGGCGACGCCCCGCCACGCTCGATTTAGGCCGCCCGACATCAAGGAACCTGCAGTATGGAAGACTAGAACACGCCGGCGAGAACGTGCAACAGACGCGGCGCCGGAACACGACGCCGTCGCGACGAATTATGGACGAGCTCAGGGTCGACGCGCGCGGAGCGCACTGCCCTGTCGTGTACGCGGCTCGTGGGATTCCGTGCAAAATTCTCCGCTCTGGTCAGACACAAGAAAGACAGTCCCGACGGACTGCTTGCAAGATCACGTCAGCACTAACTCGCCGCGCAAACGAGCCCCTCGCTCGATATCGTACGTGTAGACTCGACAAAGCGACCCACAGGAGGACCCGTACGGGCTGGGCACCACGGAACGTCGCGCGGACACGTCTGTTTGTGAAATCAGAGTGACCAGGCCGGAGACACTTCACCGACGAGATCTCGTCTCGATGAGATCGGCGCGCTGGCTGGACCCGTTCGTTTGTTCAAGTCGCCGTCGCTGTTTTTAGAATCGCCGCGGCGCCCGCTCCACTCGCTAAGAAGACAATACGGCGATATTCACGATTAAGCTCAGGGTCCACGTTGCGCCGTCGCTCACGCACCGCATGACAGCAGAACTCCGCAATACAGGAAACCACCAGCCCGCGTTCTCCTTGCTGAAGCGCGCCGCGCAAGACTGGACACAGCGTTGTTCCAATGAATGCACCGCAGGGAGGCGGCCGCGCGACTTGTGCTCGCAGAACTGGACGCACCCACAAAACGAGCAGGAATCCACCCCGCACGGAGACTGCCCAGCCATTCGCACCGGCGAGGTACGCGCCTCGCTTATCCAACTGTGGTAACTGACATTCCATCATTTCACGCCAGAGACCCTCGAATGTGCGTCCCGACACCGCGCGCATCGGACGCTCGAGTTAATCGGGCACTGCCATGTCACCAGCTACCCCTTTGGAACATGTGAGCATGTCCAACTCTGCATCTGTTTGATTTTCTCAGTAGTCCTCGTGCGACAGAATGCGAAAAACGGCACGAAAGCACGACAACAAGATGTTCCACTTTGGTCTATTTATTTTTTACTTATTGCCTCGATTCTACCAGCCTGAAAAGCGTGGCGGAGACGCCGTGAAAGCGCAACCGCCAGCTTTACCGGGCTCTGCAAGATGTCAAGATCTGCCCCAATCGACGTTCAGCCCATTGGAGCCCGATATATGATCGTGCGGCAGCGGCTCTGTAGCGCGCGCGGGCCAGCCCAGAGCGACTTCCAGGGCCGCAGACGTGCGCAGAAGGTCCCCAGACAACGCCCACGCGAATGCGAGCGAGAATACAAAGACGCAAAAGAGCCCAGATTCGCCGTCGATATAGCAATGTCCCACGCCACCAGGATGCCGTCTGGGCGTTCTGCAGCAGCAGTTCACGTCCTGCTCGCCAACAGCCACGACAGACCCCCGCCAGACCACTCACCCAGCGTCCGCGACGTCCCTGGGAACGCGGTCGCGCGGCCTACGGAAAGCCAGAGGGAGAGAAAAGCGGTGTACGCGGGCGCTAACGCGGAAACAGCTAGTTTCGCGACTCTGCTGCGTTCCTGCTCCTTCCCAGGCCGAAATGCGCCGCGCGGGCGACGTACGACAGCGGTGCGTGCCCATCAAATCATACTTGACAACGCCAATCACTCACCATTTCCCGTGGTATTTTTGGTGCCCGTATTTCGCTAGCTCCGCCACATTCGTGTCTCCGGGTAGCGAGGCGGATCGCGTCGTGCGGCGGCGCAGGCGGCGACTGGCGGGCAATTCAGCGCCACCATTGACACTCCATAGAAGCATACAAAGCGTTTTATGACGCTTGACACGCTGCTTACGCGGTTTCGGCACGCAGTGTCCAAGTGCGTGCCCTGGGCCCTCGACGCACTCGCGCACATTTCGGGTCGCAGGTGTCACTCCGTCGCATCCCTCGTCAACTCTCCTATCCTCGCAGGCGCCGAACGAATGCTTTCGCGCCCCAGGACTTTCCGCAAAGCGTGGAAAACGCGTCCCTGGCCCAGTGGACACCGTGGGCACCCCTCGCGACCGGCGGAGCAAGCCCGCGCCGGGGGCAAAGGCTACGCGCCTATCAGGCGTCCGATCAACACGCCATGCCGTACGACGCGCGCGCCGTCTTTCCGACCTCATCTCGCTTGTGTAGGGCCCCCGTTTCACGCTGTCAGGGCTGGGCACCCGCGGGTCTGTCAGCTGCTCGGCGGACTCGGGGGATGGTCTGGACACGGCCGGGTCGCACGCACGGACCAGGGGATGGGGTATATAGAGGGCTGCGAGGACTGCCAGAGTCCTCAGCAATCGAGCTCTCTCGGTTCTTCCCCCTTACTCTCCACTCCTCTCACCTTCTCCCACTCTCTCCTGCCCACTCTAGTCGACGATTTCCGCGTCCTGCACCACCCATCAAGGCGCTACAACACTATATGAAGCCAACCGCGCCAGTCCGCGACGCCAGCCCTCCGGTAAGCCCATTCGCGTGTTTTACATTTTCGACTAAACTCACTTTGTAACCGCCCATAGAATCGTTTGTACAACGTTAGCCCGGCTTCGATTACGGTACGCCAGGCTCATTGAATCCATTACATTGTCGTTCCAATCTGATTACATGTGTACTACAGGGTTTCTACTCGGTTTGAATCGCACCGTACGGACGGTTCATTCGAGTTTCAAACGGCGCGTTCAATTTGCGTACGCCATTACACCACAGGTAAGCCCGCCGTTCAAACTGTTTGAACGCTTACTTACCGAGACTTTGTAACGCTCATTAGGAACGTTACGACCTGCGCGTTTAGCTCGAGTAAGAGATGGTTAGCGCATTTGTACGCCGCCTCATTCGCGTACACCCATATTCAACGGAGGTACGCTCGTTGATTCTACCATATGAGGTGTTTCGTAATGTTACCAGGGGCCCGTTCAACGATACACACGCAAAACAGCGTTATATTCTCAGTACTAATGGTAAGTACACCATAGACTTGCACGAGGCCCCGTACTGATTCTAGTATTCGAAGCTCGCAGCGAGTAGACGAGTATGCTATACTCGTCCACACTTAATCCAACCTGTTATCAAGGTCAGTTCTCGTTCTATCCGACTCTAAATGCGACTTACCCTCGTTAACAAAGGTGCCCGCGGTCTTTCCGTCTTGTGAACCCCTCGCCATTTCCCATCATGCGCAGGGGGGCTATACGCCCGACTGACGCGCAGTCGTGTCGAATATCAACGTACGTCAGTACACTGATCCTTTGACTTTGAACGGTTTACTTACCTACAGAATACAGTTACCCGCCGCCGGGTGTACCCCCTCGCACTCCCCATACGACTATGATAGTGACGGTACATCAGTAGGCCCTTGCCCTACTCGTCCACACTTAATCCAACCCTGGTAAGCGTGTAAGTGTCTCTGTCATTAACGTTTCGTCGTCGACTGACCGTGGAAGTCAGCGTGAATGCGGCATCGTCCCCCTCTCTTCGTAGCGTGTCGTTTCGGTTGTAGGCGCATTGAAAGCACACGGTAAGCACCCGCCTTTTGTTATTTCGTTGACTTGTACTGAACGAGAGCATTGGTAGGCCCCTACTCGTCCACACTTAATCCAAACCTAAATTCCCCGTGAGTACCCATCTTTTCAATTACTTCTCGTTTGCTTACCATGATGCGCAGTACACCCGCGGTACCCCCTTCCTTTGCGCGGTGTTATTGACGATACAAGAGAGGGCCCCGTTGGACCCTTGCTCGTCCACACTTAATCCAACCCTACAACACGTGAGTAATATTTCACTTTCAATCATCGGCTCGCGGCTTACCGATTATTGTACGCGTCAGATCCCTCGGTTGCGCAACCTTGTCTCGTCTATCCCCCCGGTAAGCAACAGTTCTTGTCGTCCCGTTCAAACGAACTGAACGAGATCATTGATAGCCCCGTCGACCGTACTCGTCCACTCTTAATCCAACCCTAAAGTAACCGTGAGTACTCTTCTTTTTGACAATTGCTGATCGTTTGCTTACCGTAATGTGCAGTACACTCGCGGTCACGGTACCCCCTCCCCTTGGGCGGCGTCATTCACAATACGCTGAACCTCCCTCGTCCACTCTCAATCCAACTCTACAGCACGTAAGTAATGTTTTGTTTTCAATCTTCAGCTTGCGACTTACTGATCATCGTCGACGTTAGACCCCTCCTTTGCGCACCCTTGTCACGCCCCGTACGCCCCCGGTAAGCCGCGATTCTTATCGCCCGTTGAAATGAGCTGAACGAAAGCATTAGTAGCCTCGCCAACCTTACTCGTCCACTCTTAATCCAACCCTACGAAACGCGTCACCCCCGTTCTTTGTTACCGTTCGTTGTTGGCGTATCCAGGCCGGTACCCCCTCCCCTCTCGCAATGTTACCCGGTAAGTAACGATTTCTTGCGCCCGCGTTCGAATCGTACACAACGAAAGGTTTGCCAGGCTATGGCAACCTTACTTGTCCACACTTTGTGGCGAGTTCGTACGTTGGCGTGGGGGTGCTAAATATTGATATTCGCGCGTTTCTACGGGGTGGTTATTATGTTAATATGTACGCCCGGCCGTGCTCATCAGTCCTCGACGCTTCATAGCCCTGGGAACGCAGGTAAGTCAGGGCTTCGTTTTGTTAATCTTCGCGTACTGACCTCGTAGTCCCAGCGAATACACTGCGTACGCCCCCGGTAAGTCGCCGTCTTTGTATCCCATGATTAGACGTGCTGAACGACCGATTATTAGGTCTTACTCGTCCACGCTTAATGGTGAACGACGCAACTTTGTATGGGTTTATATTGCCGGTAAGTAATACGCCTTCGTGTCAGTCCACGCCTGCAAGCGACTTACGCCGTTCCAAAGACTTTTGCACCCGGTATCAGAATCCCGCCGCCGCTCGTAGAACGTGACCGCGAGTATCCCGCCGTCGGGACGCCCCGACGTTTGCGTCCTCGGGCGGCTCGTCGGTACCGTGCGCCCATGTCGTTTTGTGCGCCATCGCCGTCCCTCGCTCTTGAATGCAGACGGCGCCGTCATTATCGTCACTGCGGACGACGTCTCTGAGTGCCGCGGCCATGTCCGCATTACTTGGGAGTTTCGATTTCTGGTGAGTCCGCTCTGCACCCTGTGGGCCCTGAATCTCACCCTCCGCGCCCTCCAGTCTGCTTGATCGCCGTCCCACCCTCTGTGCTCGCCGGGATGCCGCCATTAGTGAGTTAATATTACACGCCCTTGCGCGCGCGCTGACGTCTATTATGCAGGATATAAAGCTGTATATTGATGTATTATATCTATAAATACACGACCTGTACTCGCTGTTAGAATGGCGTGCGACGCGTAAAGCGATGCTGACTGACCTAGACTAGCCCCAGGAACCAGGCGGCGCACGCTCGAGATCGCCCCGGCGTAGACTCGCGTGTCCCTGGTTCCTGGTCCTTGGTTGCTCGCACTGCCGCGTGTACGCTCGAGACCGCCGCACCGGCGTTGACTCGCGTACACGGTTCCTGGCTGTTCGGTGTACGGCGCACACTCGAGACCCCTCGGGTCCAGGCTTGCGCGGGCCGGCACAAGCCCGCTCGTTGTAGGACCCTCGTTGACGTAGCCAGTTTCCCGCAAGCGCGAGCGCACAGGTGGCGCCGCGTCGCTGTTGGCCGTTGCGTAGGCATTGCGGGAGGTCCTTTGTGACCTTCTTCTCGTCTTGTTGTCGTCCTTTGTGTAGTGTAGTCGCGTGCTGCGCCAGCAAAGTGCTTGAAATTCTCTGCTGCATGTGCGCTGCTGTGCGTGCGTCGTGCGTGCATCTATGCTGGTGCTGTCGTCTGTCTTCACTGTTATTTCCTGTCTGCGCTCCACGGCGCGTGCGGAGCGCAGTGCATCGTCGCCGCTGCTGCGATGATGGTCGTGGTCAAGAGCAACAGCAGCAGCCGAGCGCGCAAACGCTTTCATCACCAGCGGGCGCTTTGCGTACAACACGATCGAGCGCGATCGACGTCCGAGTCGCGTCGTGAGCTGCAGCTGCAGTGTTCACTCGAAACGTCGGAGACACTGCCAGTGCTCATGTAGGACTTCCCCGAACGTTGCTCAAACAAGATCTCAAAGTAAATTACACAAAACTAGCCTATGTACATGAAAAATAAAAGATGCGCAACGTCCGTGTCGTCAGAGTCTACAACATGGTGGTGGAATACATATGTACGGTCTACATGCGTCGTCGAGACGACATTATATAGTGATGGTGGTGGTGGGCTATGTGATACAGACAGAAGTGAAAATCGTGAGTTCCGGAAGAGCGGTGGCGCAAAGAGGTCGTGTCTGGGCGTGAAGCGTCGTGATGATAGGATGTTGATCGGGCAATCGGTCAGAGTCGGCGGATAGTCAGGACGGCCACCCGGCCGTCGACCGCGATACCGTGGTTGACACCTACGACGGGACGTCAGCAGCCATGCGCGAACAAGGCGATGGACGCTACCTTTCTTGCCGCGAGGCATGAGGCCGGTACGCCATTCGATGTCCGCCTGCCACCACTTGCCGTCCCAGTGGCTCCCAGCGGTGGCGCGCTCGACGAAATAGTCGCGGCCGATGTTGTACCCGTCAGAGTCGATTCTGTGGTTCCTGGAGGAGTCTTTCTCCTTCGAGGCGCTGCGAGGCATCATGTCAGCGGCGCGCCGTAACTCGGGTCGGAGATGGCTGCCCACCCGATAAACCAGGCGCCGCTGTTGGCGAGCGTGCCGTTCTGTCTCCACGCACGGAAATGGTGCCCGCCGCGCACGCTCTCCCAGCAGGTGCCGACGATGGGGAAGTAGTGCTGCCGGACGAGCATGTGCTCCTGCTTGCGTCCTAGGCCGTCGCCGAGGTCCGCTTCGTGCAGGTAGCCGTAGTGCAGGCCGAGGCATTCGCCGGCGAAGCCAATAGACCTGCGTGCGTTGGTAAGGAGCGAGAAGAGATAGCAGCGGGGGACGTACTTGGCGTAATCGCGCAGCCCGGCCTCCTCCAGGACAAACGGGTCAGAGAGCGCAGAGATGATGATGTTCAGTGGCTCGCCGAGCTTCGGAGTGGCCCACTGTGCATGCTGGGGTGAGGATCGTGCAATTCCGAGCGTTATCGCGAAACACGCACGTCGAGGAAACGACCTCCGTTCAGCCGAGGGTCGATCCATCCCGCTGTGTTCTCCGATGGTGGGAGCTCGCCGTTCTCGTATCGACGGCCGCCGCGTGCTGGCTCTTTGACAGCAAAAGGGGCCTGGGATTGTGCGAGGGGCGAAGAGAGGCAGACCGAAACGAGCGTAGAGATGAGAACGGGTGCCGAGAGCGTGTGTAGGAAGTGCATCTCGGTCTGAGTCCTAGGGCAGGGCGCGTCGTGGTCGTGGAGGAGAAGAGAAACGAGGAGGAGGAGAAAGAGAGGGCCAGTGTCCAAGCACTAGCGGGAGATTCTGAGGAGGAGGTGAAGGAGCAGAGCTGGAATGATGCGCCGTTGCAGCTCGCGAGGTCAATTGGAGTCTTCGGGGTCCCGGTCGCCGCCCATCGCCGAAGCCCCCATGACACCTGCTTCCATCCTCTTCCATCCACGACGCTCTTGCTCGGCGGCTGCGCCGCGTTCAACGTTCCATAGGAGGACAACAGGCTCTGGTGTTGAGAGTTGCCGGGGGCCGACTATCTAGACACTTCAGGTAGGTATGAGCTCAGAGCTACCCGAACGTAGACCCAAGACTCGAATGAGAGATTGCTGGTAAATGCTAGAAGAAGAGTGCGAGGTCACACACCGACACTCTCCGACATACGAGGACGTCACAAAAACGACAGAGCCCATACCAGTCAACTCGAGGATCCACGGGATCGTGGGCGGGTTTATAGCAACGAGGGGGAGAAACGGTGCTCATCGATGCAAAGGGGACGCGTTTTATACATGTCAGTCCCGGGCGATGCCGCTGGGCACTGCCAACTTTGAGGTCCTACGAATGGAAGCAACGGAAGTTAAAGATATACGAGGATGACGAGAGAGCACATGTTTGGCAGTAGAGGTCGAGGCAAGCCGCCGTTACTCCTTCGAGTCAATTTACAGTAAGTTACACGAGTATAGCAGCCGCTTTTCAAGCTTACTGATTCAAGTCGCGGCCTTACCTACTCTAGCTGGTCGGCTCGATTGAAGTTGCTGCAACATTGGAGCACCCAAGTTTAAGCGGCGAGATTTGTGCGACTGCCGACAAGGAGGACCGGAGTCATCGATCAAAGACCCGTCACGAGGGCGTTAAAACCTACGCCCCGAGCATCGTGACCAGACTATAGAAACCTATTGAGTAAATTTATCCTCGATAATAAAGCTTTGAGTGGACGAAATCCGTTGTGCGGCTGCCTGAAGACAACCTGAAAACGCCACGAAGGCCTCATCCCGATAAGGTATGCGCCACCATATTGCCATCATCCCGCCATCATCAACGCTCTTTCTCGAGCCTGCACGCTGAAAATCAATTGAAAGGAACAAAGCTACGCAATTAAATCCATATGAACACAAACACACGCTACGCTGGCGGTAATTTACACCCCTGTAGCCCTCCTGGGATATACAAGCCCATGGAGCGTATATGAGACGCCTCTCTGAATATGAAAGTCAGGCATGGATTTTCGTTATGCATCTGGGCCATAGACGCAAAAAATTTCAGTAGTTTTTGGTGTCCGATAACATTCCTCTCGCGGTCGGACTCGTCTCCTCGCTTGTAACTCTTCACGTGTGCCAATAAGCTCGACGCGTCCGCGAAGCGATTTTCCACACATGCTGGACACGGCAAGGGTGCCGACGTAGGCGCGAGAGGCGAAGGAGCCGTGTACCCAGCAAGGTTGTCAGCTGTAGCGCTGTGCGGCACCGGCAACCGGGGTCCGTTTCTCTCGAAGGATACTGGATATCTGAGGGGTGCAACTGGTGCTGGTGGGCCGGTGACGTTGATGCGACGAGAGCTCCCGCTCGCTTCACCCTCGCGTGGCTCCCGGTAGTTGGAGTTGTGTACGATCAGATGTCCTCGGCCGATTTGAGGAGGTCCTCCAAAAGCGGGAGGAACCGACGAGCTCGAACTCGCATACCGCCCACGCGTTTCCTGCGGAGGTGCAGCCGGAGTGGGACGCCTCTGTGTCATGGCGAACCCGATAGGCCAGGCATCCGGCGTCGCGCCAGAGTAAAGACCTAGCCCGTACGACTGCGTGGGCTGTGGATTAGAGCGAGGTGGATGCATCTCCTCAAGAGACGTTGAGTGGCGGGGTTGGCGCTGATAGGGTATGGGCTGTGAAGGGACGTCTCGGACACGGGTGCTGTCTCCGTAGATCTGAGCTGATCCCTCGGGTGCATGCGATACAGAATGCGAACGTTGTTGAAAGCTGCCCTCAGCCTGCCCAATGAGAGGCACTGCTGGGACTGAAGCGTTAAAGCGAGGGAAGGTATAAAAATGATGTGCATCTCGCGTGAGGGACGGGTCTCTTGATGACGAAGTTGATGCAGAGCTGGAGGATGATGGATGGGTGGACGAGCGAGAAGGAGATCGGGAAAGGGAGAAGAGTCGGCGTGACGATTCATGTCCGCTGACCGGTGGTCCCATGGGCGCGTAGCCAGTACTATCATCTCCACGAAAACCGTAGTGCGGTTCGGCTCGTGTGACAAGACTGTTCGCCTGAAGGTTGTCACAAGGCGATGCAGTCATCCTAGGCCCGTCTACAATCTCCCTGACAGTGCGCTGGAATTCATCATGCGCTCGTTCGAGCCTCGCCATCAGGGGAGGTGGGCAGGTAGCATTTCGACCACGACCTTCGACAAACAGACGTAAGTCTGCGAGCGACTCTTCCCATTCCCTGCACAGGTGATGCAATGGAGAAGTAGTAGTGCTTGTGTCGCAGAAGGGACGTCGTGGGATGCGGCGAGCAGTGTTGTCGTCTAGACCGAAGACGTCGTCTGCCCCGGGTGCAGGCACGCCCGTGCCAGGAAGCCGACTAGTGATGGCTGCACAAAGGTGTGCGTGACTCCGTTGAGGCCCTTCGTTAGGAGCGTTGCCTACGACATCTGAACGTCTGCTGGTAGGCAGGTTACGCGTCGGGGTAGGGTCATCATGCTCGACATCTGATATCGACGAAGGGTTCCACGAAGCACTGTGGATGGACCCAGCTACAGATGAACGCGATGACGGAGGCTCGTGCGAGTCGGAAGACTCCGTGTCCGTGGTAGGAGCAGAAGCCGTAGAAGGCCCTGGTGGATGAGAAGTCCCCGAAGAACGTGTCGGATTCATGGACGGTATCGCTTTGATAGACAATTAGCCCATATCGTGAGAGAGCAAAGCGGCGACATACATGATTGGCCAGACGAGTCTGGTGACTCCCGTCTGCGCTTCGAAGAAGGCCTGCAAGGACTCGGCTTCTTCTCCATGGATGAGGCAGATTGGTGGTAGTTGTAGAACGAGGTACGAGT
Organism: Bjerkandera adusta; assembly: GCA_027924225.1. NCBI lineage: Eukaryota > Fungi > Basidiomycota > Agaricomycetes > Polyporales > Phanerochaetaceae > Bjerkandera > Bjerkandera adusta. The sequence goes on along the minus strand of BSCZ01001926.1, from coordinate 58,321 downwards.
GGTGAATCCATGGCGTTGTATGAGCTTTTATCAAGCTGCGGATGTGTTTCGAACTACGAAGACGGCGCACAGGGCATACAAAGGAAGTCGGAGGCGGGCCTGCAATGCGATTTTCGAACTACGTTGGACAAAGGAGAGGGAGCGCAATGCCCGACGATGACGCACTGTCTGCTACTCCGAATTCCGCTTCGTGCACCGCTTGTAGATGGAGTCCGAGCGGCGGCTGGTGGACGAGCGAAGGCAAGATGTAATTTCGGCAATTCCCGGGATATGAGATCTGTCATCGGCTCACGAATATGGAGAGCACAAGGGCAAAGACTGGAAGATAGGTTCGATGGTTCATACTCAAATACATGCTGATGTTTGAATTTAATCTTAGAGGTCTTACTTCGGTACGCGAACATGCGTTCGACCAGCCAGCTACCAGCGCGTGTATGCTCTGAATTGCAAGGAGTCCGCGATATAGTCTAGCCGCCCTCGGATTCGACGAAAGACGATTCTCTAGTCCGGATACGTTAGCATTCCGGAAGAAGTAGTTATATGAGAGTCGCTCACTCGACGTTTTCTTTGTCCTTAGCTCCGACTCTATGTTTCTTGTGTCCAGGCTTCGACTGAGGGGATACGGAATGCTGCCGTTTTCTGGACAGTCCAGCTAAGGAGTGATGACCATGAGCTGCAAGCGAATAGCACGCCGGAACTTGAAAAGCGCACTCACTTTCGGGAGCAAGAAGCTGTATATCAAGAGTGCGACGCACAGGGGTGTGGGGCTCCTCTGCAGGAGCGGGCGGCGCTTCATCGACATCGGGAGCATGCACGATTTGCTTGCCTTCGCCGTGCCAATCAGTGCAACGCATAAGGAGCTCGTTGGCCCCGTACCACAGGCGCTGATCCATGTTCTCCCTCGTACTCTCCCTGATCCACGTCTCGCGCATGTTCCCGTGCATTCTGACAGATTTCAAACCCCCCTCGGGGGTATTCTCCACGTGCTTCCAGAACTGCTCCTCGGTTCGTATATCCACCCCGCAGCCGCGCACGGGGCACGCGTATGCAACCAGCCCGTGTACGGCCATGAAATGATATTTGACTTCATTCAGTATGCGAAATGGCGGGTGATTGCACCCGTCTGCATTGCATTTGAAGGAACCTTCTTCGACTACATAGTGGTCCAATGGGCTCGGGTCGGCTTGCCTGACTTTGATCGGCGTCGAGCGCTGCTTTTCCGGAGAGGCTAATGAAGAGATATCGTCAGCGAAGGACCGAGTGGCAAGTGGAAAAGGCGAACATGTCTTCCTGCGGCGGAATACTAGACTGGTGAAGTTGGGTAATTTCAGCTTGTGAGAACTCGTTGGTTCAACCGACGCCGTTTCGTCTGCGCGTCTTAAGGCGCGGGCTAACAGTGGAGATGAAGAGATAGAAGGAGGAGATTCGCCTTCACGAGGTTGTTCTGAGCCGTACATGGTCACCGATATGCTTGGATTGGTAAAGGGCTGGGCATCCTCCCGCTCCCCAACGTCATGGACCTGTTGATCATCCGACTGGCCAAAAAAGTTCCTTTCGGCCGTTTCGTCATCGAAATTAGAGCTATTCCCATCAAACATGTGAGCATGTCGTCTGAGAAGACCGGGGGTCGACGTACAGAGACCGCGACTCGTGGCCAACATGAAGCGAGGCCACCCTCAAAAGGTTCCGACCAGGCTCCTCCGGCGCCGCCGTGTTCGCGGAATGTGAAGGGCTGATATCGGCCTCCCATCCACCAGGGTCGCCGTGAACGGGTGAATGGGACACGCGCCCCTTACTTCTGGGTGACCTTCCTTGTTTCTTGAATCCCTTGAACGTGAATGGAATCTGATTACTCCTCAACAGTATAAGGCCGTGCGCTGCCTTCCGTTCAGCGGGGTTGGGAAACTGTGTCGATTCCTCTGGTTTGGTTTCGTGTGCGGTATGCGAAGCGGACGGGGATCTAGGAGGTACGGTGAGTGTCGACCCCGCTGTAGGCGAAGGCGTCGGTCGAGGTCGGTGGGAGGGAGATCGTTGGAAAAGATCGGAGGCTCTTTCCGCGAGCCCCTTGCTCTCTGAGGCGGATTCTGTATGAGTGGCCCGATCCTGGTTCTTGGAGCTCCTGCAGGGGAACATAACTCACCCGTGCTCTTGCTTTGACCATCTGGACTGCCTTTCGACCCACCCCACTTGCGAGGCGACAGTTTGCGGAACATGTCGCACACTACCTCTCCAGTGGACGAGTGGCAAGGAGAAATGTGATGAAACCAATGTGGAAGCAATCACACCCATGATCATATCTGCGAAAGCGATATCGGCGCTGGAAGTGTCGTTGTTAATGTTATTTCAACAGTTGAGGAGGTGTCGGAGTAATCTAAAGCCAGCTTACTCAACATTTTCGGTCTTTTAAATGTAATGGGGGGCTTCCCTGGTCTTCTCGGCGCATGCTGATGGGAGCTTCTTCCACGTGTTGGGGTGTCGGGTCATGAGACTTGTAAGGCTTAAAGACAGCTGTCCCGTCCAAAATGCAGGGCACGAAGTGCTGCCACTAACTTCGTCATGCGTCGATATTCTAGTAGAAAAAGAGTGGTGTTCAGTCATAATCGCCTAGTACGGTCAAATTGTTCACGTACGCTGAGAGCCTCGCAGACTAGGTGGATGCCGGTCATCGGGAAATGGGCATCTAGAACAGAGAGATCATTACATCTCACCTCGTGTTGAGTTGCTCCGCGTGAACCATGATGAGGGCAGGGACAAGCATGCAGCTCGACGTGTTATCAGTCCTCGAACAAGCTGCGCACCCATTTGAGCTCTCACGGGTAAATGCAGATGATCAGACCCAGGATAAATCTGACGAGCTGCACTGTACATGACTTAGCCTTAGCTATTCAATGCTGTCCCATTCATCAGAAGAGCGGCTGATACCATCCATACTCGTCGCAGGCGTGCCAAAACGCATGGTGCCCGTCTCTGTGCTACCAATAGCAGAGTCGACAAACTGTTCTCCGATACGACGCAAGCTTAGCATGAATCGGTTGACGAGAACCTGGGGCTAAACCTCGATAATTAGCACCTTTCAAGATAAATAGGACGGCGCACGCACCAAGACGTAAACGAACGCCCCGACAAATGTTCCACCAAGCCTTAATGCGTCGGGCACCGCGTTGGCGACCGCAAGCTGAACGACATGAATAAGAAAGACAGACCTGTAGACAGCAGGTTCAATTGCATCATCCACCATCATCGTTGAGACGTACACAAAGTAAACAGTACCTATGGAAAAGAGTCAGTCGTCAGTCAGGTGTGGTTTTCTAGTAGCTTCAGAGAACCCACCACCACTGATGAGACATGCAGCAATGGGCATATGAATCCCCGCCTTTTTCGCTTCCTGAACATGGTGATACGTCTTGGCCCATGTCAGCCAAAGGACTAGACCATCTGCAATGAGCACGGGAATGCGAGTGACTGGAAGCAGCATGAGAAATGGGACATGAGCGCACGCTGACAGCTCACCTATGACTAACAAAGAACGTCAGTAACTACGGTAGCGATACAGAGACAGAGTTGTACCAATGATGCGATTGAACGTTGGTGGCATTTGTACTTCAGCCATGCAGGCGTAGAGTGGTGGTCCAAGGTATGAGTATTGTAGCCGCGACACGAAGAACTTCATACCGCATATCAGCGACCCGAATCAATATCCAAAAATACACGCACCGCATTGAAGCCCACGGTGAGGAGAGCGGGGGCCAAGATGATAGAAAACAGAAATCTGTTGCGGTTGTACAATGCAAAGATTCGAAGTGCCGAGAAAGCTGTAAATGAGGGAAATCTTTCAGGGACAGCGCATGGCAAGCTGAGTTTCGGCTCACCGGAAACCAGAAGAAATCCGACACTGGCGAAGATCTCTTCTGCAAGTATGACGTCTCGACAAGTCAAGATCACGCCCAACTTTTCCGCAGGGGACAATGCTGAAGGCTACTTGGATACGTGAATTTTGGTACCAATCATTTTTGGTAGACCCACCGATTGTAGACTGCCGGTTCCGACGGTGTCGAAGATGCCTTGAAGTACCATTGTCCAGCGATTCAACAAGAGCAGTGCTGAATACCACGTCAATTTGCGTTGCCATATGGTAGCAACCTCCTGATCCAAAGTAGCAAGGTACTCATAGATAGGAACGGCTGTATACGGTGTGAAATGGCTTCAGATTCGGGTTTCCAAGGCAACGAAGAACTTACTGGAGATGGCTAAGGCGAAATGGTTGCCGATAAGACTGGCAAATGTGCTGTGAAACTGACACAGAAGTGTACAGAAGGAAGGAGCACTTACCACGACTTAATGGCGGAAAGCGGCCAAAGGGTAGCATCCGGTATCCTGTACCACATGAGCTAGCTGTGTGGAGGCCCAAAGCGAGGCTCGTCGTGACGGAGAGACTTCACCCTCCCCAAGAGCGGAGGAGCAATGCGTCAACCGAAAGATGAGATCGCAGCATCATACTCACGGCCGTGTGATGCATGTGACTGAGATCCGGGGAAGGCAGAACCATGCGAATGATTCGACAGAATGTTGAGCAAGGCGAAAATCGACAAGCTTTGTTCCGATGTGTGCGCAGTGACTCAGTGCGCGCGACTTCGAGGGACGATGCAAAAATGCCCTGAAAAACCAAACAAAAAGGGCCCTGAAATGAGACAGCAAAGATAGCACAGATTGGAGCCTCACTGATTCGAATCATTGGTGTTCTGGGTATAGGTATGTGGGCTACAAACAGTATCGGTCTGAGGTTCGAAAATAGTGTTGTGCGGGCCCGGCTCGGCTCAGAAGCCCGGGCTTGGGCCCGGCTTGGAGGGCTCAGGGCCTCGCAAACGTCTGAGCCGGGCCCTGAGCCCGCAAGCAGGCCCGGCTCAGGCGGGCTTGGGCTCAGGCCCGGGCTTTGTAGGTGCAGCGGAGGATGGGAATTGATGTTTCGAAAATAATAGTAGTGAGTTGTATTGAGACAGATAGGTCCATATGCACGCTCACGACTTATTCGGACTGATGTGTACGTGTTCAGGACGTGTATAAACCTATCGCGAAGCTATCACGAAACCTTCCCACGGGTGGTCAGAACGGTCGACCAAGTATAACAGTAAGTACGTCGCGTAAAGTCAGCAGAAAATGGTAAAGAACTGAGCTAGGACATACACAGTAAATATTCTGCTGAAAAGCTGCCACAAAAGGCCTCCAGAGGACTACCCTTTGCGGCATCCTCAAGCCCGGGCTTGAAGGCCTGCAGGGCCGGGCTCTCAGCTCAAGCCGGGCCCTGAGCCCTCTCAAGCCGCCACCGAGGGCCCGGCTCGGCCGGGCTGCCCGCAGTCGGGCTTTGCAGGCTTTTGGGCTTCAGGCCCGGCCCGCACAACACTATTCGAAAACGCTCGAAAGTGGCTGGCGCTTCCAGTCATGTGACCTATCATGTGATTGACGCGCCTTGTTCCGACGCGTCGCGGTCGTACTTTCGACGCTGGCTGCTGCGTGTCAGTTTTGGTCGTATGGGTGAGTCTACTGATTACTTTATGTCTAATTGAATAGTATGCTTTGTGAGGGTATCTATAACCGTCACGACGTAGAGGTCACAGAAGCATAGTCTCTCGCAATGAGTTGCTTGGGGAGTCACTATGCGCCTCAGAAGCATCACCCCGCGGGTGGAATGTTTCACACAGGTCAGCGGTAGGTGTAGTTTTGCGCGTATTGGATTCGCGGTTGTGTAGAATCGGTTTCGAGATAGAAAGAACTCATAAAATAGAGAATGAAACATGGCCCTCCGCCGACTCCCATTCCACCATTCCAACATCCAGCACCACATTCAAGGCGTCGTCGACTTATAGATGGGGAGATTTTGGCTTCGAAGTTTGAGGGCGATGCGTAGTGGTACATGACAACGAAGCTTAGAGCTTGTATGGTGACGTTCATCCGCGGACAGTTCCGGTAGGATGCGTCGCGAAGGCTGGGCTTCAAAGTTTGAAGCGCATCTTCGCGACCTAATTTACAGACACTGCGTCGAAACATATGTTGCGTGCAACATAGCAGCATCCTTACTGTGTCTGGCCAACACTTCACCTGACACAAACGGTGTCATAGCAAGTGAAATAGCCAAACAGAAAACGTCACCATACCCCAGGGTGTTGCTTCATTTGTGCCTTAGCCCTGAGCTTGGTTTTCTCGACGATTGGCAGGGTCGAAAACACGACACCCCTAGTGCTTAGGATGTTCGCGAGGAATCCATCCCTATACACTCTTCAGATGGATTCATATGCAGGCCGTGATGGAACTTACAGCAGGCGTTCACCGATGTCGGCGTTCGTGATCGAGCCCAAATCTTCGAGGAGCGCGCAAAGAGAGTGTCAGCATTGCCGTGGATATGCATGACGAGGCAGTGACATACTGTCAAGCTCAAGGAACGTCTACAGATGTGGCTATGAGTCTTTGCAGAACAGCAAGCAACAACGAACATACCCTGAGCATCGTTTTCCCGGGTGCGCTATACGACGTCTGCCCTTGTCTGCAGGAATATACGGAGATCTGGGCGAGAGAGGCCGTTCAGACTTGACCGATGAAAAGATCACATGGCGTACTCACGATGCTTATGCCCGGAGCCGTAGTAAGGGCGGAGAAATTGGGAGGGGATGTTTGGGAGGGTAGAGCGGAAGATACATGATTATGTACTACTGCGACATTGGACGACTTCACAAGGGCACCGGCTTAACACCACCCACACGTCAGCCGCGCCCACTGGTGGAATAAATAATCGGAAAATCGGAAGGCAGCACATACCACTTCCCGACGGGCTAACGTTGGGGAGTGGGTTTGTAGCTCGCAGCCTTGCTGGAAGGCGCGACTGAGGATCTATCGATATATTAGTACCCCGCTGGTGCAGCCGAAAGAGGGCGACATACCGTCGAGATTCTCGGAGCTGCATGCTTCGTTGAAGATCTACGACGTGCAACCTCTTAGAAACTACCACAACCATCGATATGCAGGTGCACCAACCTGGATCGTGACCCGGATCCCCGTTGGTAGCAGGGAGTAGAGTTCGTCCTCCATGTCTTTGCCCAGCAAGAGTCCGTCCTTCATGAGCCGCGCACGCTCTTGGGGGTCGCTCGCTCGCGGCTGACCAGGGTACACAATGAAAGCTGGGGGCAATCGTTATGAGCTTCACACCGACGAACGATGCCTGACCACGTACCCGGACCGTGAACGGTTTCGACGGCATGCCCAAGCCCTGAAGAAGTCTAAGCACCAACGGTGGACCGACGATCATCCACCGCAGCTCACTGAAGATCACGATCGAGTCTCCATCCCGCAGACCGCCCGTGAGCGGCTTCAAAGAATCCAGCTTCGATAGGCCTCAACTCATACCCGGTGCGAAGAACACACGTCGTGGAACGTACAATATCTCCGCCGCTCACAGTGCGTCCCCCTTCGTCCGTCAGACGTATGATGTCCTTCTTTCCATAACCCTTCGCAATGAGATGGGCGTCGATCGCGTTCACGTCTGGATCGACAGAAGCGAGCGACGGCCACGAGTGGCCATGTGCAGTCACACCGCCGCTATATCCGAGGCCCACGATGAGCGCGCGAGAATGCGACATGGATTCTGAGATGTTCTGTCTGATAGTTCTGCAGAACGAAGTTCTCGAAAAGGGAGCAATAATTTCGGGCGTGTTTCTAGGTGGCAAGAGTCCACGATGAGATGATGGTGGTACAGGTTCAAGAGACGTTGCCACGTAGCCCTGGTAACTGATAATAATTTATAGGAAACGGACAGTGCGGGCCGGTCATTCGGGCTGTGCTAGCAAGGACGACTGCTCGAAGCGCTTAAGAATGAACTGACTTTTGGGCACACGTTATAATATTCCACTCGAGTTCGGGGCCTATCCCGGATAGTGGTAGCAAGATACAGACCCATGATAGGATTGGTTCCCCGCGTGAGACACTGCATGAACCCTTTTTCACGTTCAAAGCCACCTGAGACTGGGTTAAATAATATACTTCATGAATAACGATATAAGCGCGACAACATCCAGAGTCAACGAACGAGATACCAAAAACGAGTTCCAGAGGATTCGGATCGCACGTCCAGACGGCTAGCTACGCACTTCGACGCTTTATCAGCACGGCAGACACAACGCTAGCAAGAGTAAGGACGAGCCAGAGCCCCCACCTACGCCCTGATTTTGCCGACCCAGCCCGAGGGGGCATGCTGACCGCCAGCATCTTCTTCAGCGCCTTGGTCTTTTCCAACTGCGAGAAGGGTGAGTTTGGGGCCAGGGTAGAAGAACGAGGAACTGACCGTGTATGGTGGGAACCTCCGTTTCATGACAAGCGTGTCGACCCACTTCGGGTTGTCAAGCGTAGACCGCTGATGCGTGAACGCGTCGAAACCATATTTCCCGGTGAGAGATCCAGCTGGTGTACGAATGTTAGTTTCTAGAGCTTCGAGTAGATGCCTATCACCTACATCCGCTAGGACCTATTCCGCCGAATGGCAGACCGGTCGCGCCAACGTGGATCAGAACATCGTTAGCGAGGGCAGCACCACTTTGAGTGTTGTCGAAGACTAGGACAGCGTTAGTGAGATAATATTTGGTTGTTGGCGAGATATCGGTACGTACCTTTTGCTTTGAACGCGGCGTCCTGGGTGAAGACGTAAAGCGAAAGAGGGTGTTCTCTGCAGGCGATGGTCAGAGTGTCCCACAAGTAAGACCAAAACGGCTACGCACTTGCTGTTAATGATTTCGAGGGCTTCGTCAATGTCCTTGACGGGGACGATGGGCAAGACGGGACCGAAGATCTCACTGAGACCAGCACTCATGAGTCCAGTGAGAGTACAAACGGCTACAGAACTCACTCTTCCATGGTAGAGTCGCCTACAGGCACGTCCTTTATGATGGTCGGGGCAATGTATCTTTTGGTCACATCGACCTCCCCGCCGACTACGACTGTTCCCTTGGTGTTGTCGATGTAGTTTTTGATGCGTGTTGCATGTGCTTCGGAGACGATACGAGAGAATGAGTTCGAGGTAGCGGGATCTTCGGGATAGAAAGTCTTGTAACTAGAGTTGCGCTTCGTGAGGACTGATAGCGTGCGAGCTATCTTAAGCACCTACACTTTCTGAACCTCTTCCACGAACTTGTCTTGCGCTTCCTTCGGAACGAGGACGTAGTCCGGGGCGACGCACACCTATATACGAGGGATGCGTGAGTGAGAATGAGACGGCGAGAGTATGTGACTGGCGCACCTGACCGGCGTTGGAGAACTTTCCCCATAGGAGCCGTGTTGCTGCGAGCACCATGTCGCACCGGGGGTCTATGACGACAGGCGATTTTCCTCCAAGCTACGAAGTAGAATAAGGACATGTTGCTGCACAGCACGAATATTCGCACCTCCGTGATTACAGGCGTAAGGTGCTTCGCCGCAGCGGCCGATACGATTTTAGCAACGCGCGCGCTACCTATAGGTGGATAAGCAGGGCGCAAGAGTGGCGGGCGCAAGAGCATACCTGTATAAAGGACTAGCGCGGGTTAGCACGGATGATGGGCTGAGAGATGCCAGCAGACGCACTTTGGTCCCATTGCAACTCTAGTAGCTTCGTTGTTACCGGCACGTCGCCGTTCACCACTCTAACAACCTCCGGGTCCAAGTACTTCGCGACGAGTTCGGCCGTCAGACTGCTGGTAGCAGGGACAAGCTCAGAGGGCTTCAATACCACCGCGTTTCCAGCGGCAATAGCACTGGCCTATTTGACATTAGGCTGACAGAGTGTGTAATCAAGCAGAACGAACGCACAGCGTGACCAAGAAGAAGTAGAATTGGGAAGTTGAAAGGGGCGATGATGAGCACGACACCCTTGGGTTCCTTGCGTATCTCGGGCTTCATCGCGAACCAGTTGAAGTCCCATCGTCTGAAGTGACAACGCGTTATTCCTTCGTGATGAGAGGGGTGCGCAACCAAGGGCTTACGGCTTCTCATTCCTAGCCCACTTCTCTACGTTATGATACGCGTCCGTAGTCTCGCTGAGCGCAGGTCCGATATCAAGGCTATGAACGGCAATAGTCAAGCTCGAGATTAAGTCGAGTAGTGCACAACGTACAGGTCAGACTCGATGTCAGGTCGACCCATGTCAGATTTCAAGGCCTCTGACAAAGCTTCTGTATTGTCCCGCAAGAGCCATGCGAGCTGTGAGAGCTGCTCTTTTCGCTTTGAGATCGGCCGCGTCTTGCCGCTGCGAAACGATTGTCGCAGCTCTGTGTGGATCTGTTATGACAGTAAGCAAGCGGCCTTGCGGCTTCAAACCGCCCTCGTACCTTCGGTATTTCGTCGAGGGGGGTGAATACGAGGGAGGTCATGGTGGGTGGGAGTAAACAGTCTGCGGCAAGCGTTGCGCATGACCGAGGGACAGCGCGCTTATTTGCTCCCGCAAACACGTGGGGCGCGATTTCACGAGCCTTCGCACCGATCGCGTCGAACCCGCGTTTCGCGGACGCGATCCCGAAGATCGAAGGGTCCAACAAGCGCATACAGTAAGAGAGCATGGAATAAGGAATGTTACAGTACAGATAGTAGTTATTATGTTGCCAACTATATATGGTTTTGTTCGGGCAGCACGACGCGCTTTCAGCCCGGAAAGGATCATACGTCCGCCCCCTCCACAGGCGTAGATATTGTCTAAGGGAAAGATATTAAAATGAAAGCTGGAAAGATTGTCAAAGCATTGTTCACCTCAAGTTCGCTGTCTGAGGCGCTACCTCGTCGAAGCTCTTCAGGCGAGCCATGATGCAGAGGCTCGCCCATATTCCCGAATATACTCGTAGCAACCCTGAAGTTGGGTACCGAAAAGCGAGAGTAGCTCGGGTCGTCTTGTTCTGTTGCATTTGGTTCGCTCAGCTGGCGAAGATTCAGCATGAATCGGTTGATTAGGATTGGCGGCTACGATTCCGGGATTAAATGAGCCGGCGTGAGAAGGGATTGTAATCGCTTACCAGCGCTGCGACAAACACGCCGATAGGTGCGCCACTCTGGATTCCGTCGTGAAATCAGGCTTCGATGCTCGAAAAGCGAGACGAGGACTGACCTCCGAGCCATTAGTAAGTAACTGGACTATGTTCGCAGCGAGGAAGATACTGAAGCACACTTTGAGCTGTGTGGGCGCAGAGAACACGAGTCATAGCTTACGCAAAATAAGCTGTACCTATATGAGCGCATATGAGATCAAATACAGTCTATGACCAATTTATTACTAACCATCCCGAGCCAAGCAGGTTGAGAGCGATAATTGGATGTTCAATTTTCGTGCTTGTTGGACTTGGCTGAACGTTTTGACCCACGTCAGGGCGAGGACTAGCGCGTCCGCCACGATAGCCGGTATCCGCGTGACCAGGAGCACTGTAAGAGAAGAGTTAATTTGAGTTTTAGGGTGAAACTGAGGGGAGAAAAAGGCCTACATCTACAACAATGTCAATAGGTGGAAGACTATCGAGAGCGAAGAACTCACATGTGTGACGTTTTGTCAGAGAAATCGAAACCAACAAGGCAAGTCGGCGGCTGGTCGAGAAATTGGTAGTCGAAATGCGAGGTCGCGAACTGCTCGTTGATGATCAGCGCGCTGTGTGCCATGAACACGAAATGGTCAATTACCGCGTTCGTTACCACTGGTACCAATCCCAGCAGGAAGACTACGGCGAATAGAGTGTAGCTGCGATCCCATATCGCCGATACGCGCATAGCAGAGAACACTATAAACGGTGTGAGAGCGTAAATGAAACCAGAGGATAAGATCTACTCACGCGCAGTCTGAAGGAACCCAATCAGGGTCGTTGTTTGGCCTAAGATCGTCACCGGTTTACAACTGAAACAAGTTATTAGCCGAATCCAAGGGAAGCTTGTCATCTAGCAACGCACCTCTGTTTCACATGAGCTCAGGCACGCTCGATCAAAGCATGCACACGACCTACCTGGGCGTAGTTTGTGATCCCCAGGGATGACACCCCTGCGATGACCATACACCATCGGGTTGAAATCAGGAGGAGGGAAACTAGTGAGGATCGCTTGCCGCGGCGCCAGACGGCCGCAACCTCCTGGTCGATGGTCATGATGTACTCGTATAACAGAATCACTGCAACTCATGTCAGGCTTGAAGGGCAGAAGCTCTATAATACCACTCACCTGCGGCCGCAAACGTCGCATAATTGGCCGTGAAGCTGGGGGAAAAAGTCAGCTTCTATGTGAGACCGGTCGAGGGAATGCACAAACATTTCAGAAATGAGCTGAGTGAACTCAGGATCGGGGGCGGAATCGGAGGCCTGCGACATCGTGCTCGTCAAAGGGCAAGCGTATGGCTGATGCGCTCTGGCTCATTTGTGTCTATATAGCTGCGGCCGCATTGTCTGGACAAATCACAGGCCAAACGTGAATCTGGAATCGTGATAGGAACGGCACAGCAAGGGGTAGCAAGAGACGGCGAAGATTGCAAGGTGCTCGCTTCCATGACGGAGAGTCACCAGAAGAGGGCAAGGCTGAACGTTTGCGCAGGCTGGATGGCTTCACAGCACTGGACGCCCATAACGTGGCGTCAAGGTTGTGTACCGGAGCCATCGGGGATCCCCTTATGATGGCGCAACACTGGTGGCCGCAGATCCCTGTGCAGATACGTTCAAGTGAAACGTTGCGAGTCGGCGGCCTAGGCGCATCATCACGATGATGCGCCCGTCATCTTTAAGAGGTGCCTATCAGAGATTAGGATAGCGGAACAGGGATGCGAATCTCTGAGAACGGTCACATTCACGTTGTGAAGGCCCAGCCAACTGCCCGTAGCTCGCAACGCATCATCCCTGAGACCTATGAGCCATGAACGTGTAGTCAGACAGGCAATGCATCATCACTGTGATGTTATCAGACCATCAAGACTGCAAACAGGGGGTGGAACTGCGGGCGTATCGTAATGAGAAGCGTCAGCAAAGTGTACTGGAGGAAAATTATAGGCATGCAGTACCAGAGCTGCGTGCCAAAACTTGCCCGAAATGGACGACCGGCTACAGCGTTGAACATAACCTAAATTTGATGGGGCGTAGGAAGGCCTATTAATGCAGTTCAGCGTGATAAATGCAGGTGTAGTGTGAGGGCATCAACTAGCCTACCTACGAACTAGTATCCAATAGGTCTTGAAGCTTGAAGGAAATTTCGAGACGTATGAAATGGCAAGCTGGCGTCATCTTCTGGTCGCATAGGACCAACTCCAACGCTGCGCGATATAAGGAGTGACCTGTCTCCGGGAAACGTGCTTCGCCGCGCAGTAAAGTGCGGATTCGGAGGGCACGGTCTCGCAGACGACGATGGATCAGAAAGAGGCGCGTTCAAGATCGCATATGGCAGTGTCGGGGTTAATAAACTAACCCTATTTGGATAGACGCATCAGAGGGCGCATCAGCGCCTCGTAGAATGATCCGAATCGGAATCTCAGGCTTGCTCCTGTCCGACTCCTAGTCCCTGTTGTCGTCCCATTTGTTACGCCTCCTATCATGGACTGTCAACTTTCATCATAAGCTCGCTCCCAGTGCTGTTTTCCCTGTAGGGTCCCATCATCCTCAGCGCTGCGCCCATTTCTTCTATCTTACCGCATGCCTGACAGCGATCACTCAAATAGCCAACGAAATTAATCGAAGACCACAACGCTATTCAGTGCAAGGTTCTGCCCCTTGGGGAGTCTGCAATCGATGACAGCCTGTCCGAGTCTCTCCTCACAATGTCCTCACGCTCGGGGTATCCACCCAGCTTCCGCGCAACTTCCCCGCAACTTCCGCGCGATTTGTATAACGGAATGCTCAACAAGCCGTTGCTACCTCCAACCTATATAAATACTCAGACTAATAAAGCGTGGCTTGCGATATTTTCCTGGCTAGGAGCTGGTCCTCCTTCAAGCGTCACCGTACGACCATGAGCACTTCGGACGACTCATACCTCTCAGCCTTCTTTTGGCAGCTCGCTTTGACGTTAAGTTCTATGCCCTTCTCTTTTGTAGTGGTCTGACCGGGGCAATCTAGTTATGCTGCTGCTGCGTTGAATGGTGCGCCTTCCATAGTCTCCTACAATCGCTCGCTAAAGAAGTGACACAGCTCTGTTATGCTGGGAGTACATAGTCACCTTCGACTTAGAGGTTTTCCTTATATGGAGGTGGAAGCGAAATTCCTCTCTATCGACCGTGCTACTCCTTTGCACCCGGGTTTGGATGATTCTCAGCGCCGTCGTGGGCATCAGTAGTGATTTTGCCCCTATGTCATGCTCGGTGCGTAACTCTGTTGCGCTACGCGCACGACTTTCAGCTGTATTACTGACTTGATGTTTATGATAGAGGTTAGTTTTACGAAGCTAAACTCGAAATCAAGTCTTCATTTTTGCCTCCAGCATGCAGGCTTTGTCCATCCTCCAGGTCCTCATTAGTGCGCTCGGTGCGATCGTAACTGCAGGTGGGCCCCTACATCGCCGAGTCGATATCCGCTCTCACTTCGAGCAGTATTTTCAGCGCTGCGCGTATCGTTGATATGGGATAAGAATGTCCCGCTGTTCATCATCGTTCTGGTCCTCGTATTGTCGCAACTGCCTGCTAATACGGTATGCTCCTCTCACATATCTATCTGGGCTGGACTTACATTACCAGATCGTTCTATCTCACCTCACATTCACGCCTGATGGTAGCTTCTGCTCTCTGGGATCAACTATCTCCGATAAAACAACATACGCGTACGCTCCGCTAAATTGCTTTTTTTGCAGTCCGACTGAAGATGAATTCTATTCCAGTTGTATGTCCTGTTCCTAAATATCTAGCCCGTCGTTCACCTGATATCCACAGTAGTTGTGTCGTCGAGTGTGCCTAATATACTCGCCGACGTCATCGTCCTGGTAGCGACCTGGATCAAGACTTCTCGACAAGTCATCAACGCCAGGCGTCTCGGAGCTCCAGTATCACTATCACTATGCCTACTCAGAGATGGTGAGTGATGGGCATTTGACAGTTACGCAAATCTGATCTTCGCATCTACTACAGGAACTTGGTACTTCATGTGAGTTGCAACAAATCGGTGGTCGTACCTTTTGCTGACAAGCTTGTAGATGCCTTCTTGCACTGAACATGGGACAACTTGTCACACATCGAACCGTACGTCGCTTTAGCTGCTATCTCAAGAAGCCTTACGAATTATGTTTGCCAATAGGCCGCTGCATCTCTAGCACCGCTGTTCTTTGTAGCTTTCGTGAGTCCCATGCGGATATTGCAGTCGAGGCACTCACTATTCTTGTTATTTCTAGCCTCCTATTCTGATCCAGCGATTTCTTATAAACTTGCGACGGGCCGGGGACGTCGAGGAGGCCTCAGCGCTGCACTTCTCAGACAAGTCGAGGTTTTCGTCCGTCCGATTCCACCAGAGCGGGAGTGGAGGCCTAGGCGAGCCACTGGATCATGGCTTTTCAGAGGAACCGTCGCATCAGGGTGACGACGACGGCGACTCCACTACCCCTCAGGCGGAGGACATACATGTAGGCGGCACTGAGTCTTTGAACAGAGCGGCACATCCGGGCATGGATCTGTAGCGCTGCTCCTTTGCAGGAAATCCCTGCCAATCCCAATCGATGTGTATGCTCTACGAAGCTGCGCGCGGTGAACATCAACTCCGACTGCGCACTGTGTATGGCGTGAGCAATCCTTTGCTTGATCGTGACCCATGTCCGCAGAGTTCTCGGATCAGTATTAATGCGAGATCGGATTATGTGGCGCAGAACAAGGCCTAGGCGATGGGCTGCATTCGCGGTGAGTGGGTGGTATTTTGCCCCCGCCACAGATCTGTTGTCGCAGTACCCTTTTCTTACGAACTGACAGGTGCTTGCTGACCTTTGAAATTGTTCAGCGCGTTACGCCTTTATACGCCCGTTTTTCAATCTAGCCATCAACTTAAGATACGTTCTGAGCGTTTCTGTTGTCGTGCGGTCGGATCTTCTGAATCCCTGTTCATCACTTCACTTGTCGGTCTCGCACTCGATAGAGGTGATCGCGTTGTTCATTACATGCTGCCCACCGTCTCCGATCCTCACTGGGCATCCATTCCCAGCGAACCTTGCACTCAAAGGCTACACTGCCCTGTAGAACAGCTTTAACTCTTGTCTGTTCGCTTCGACCCATAGGCTGTATGTCTAGGTAACCCCACCGGTCTCGACTCCTCCGACGAGGCCCTACATCAGGGCGACAGAGGCTTCTCAACATCTCGATCGGAGAACAAGTGGCCGTGTGGTGCTGTCGTCTTTATGTTGGGCGGCGCGTGTGAGGAAGAAGATTGGACGGAGCTATGTTAAGTCCGTCCACCGATCAAACCCACCCACCAGTTGACCCCTCCGCGCCCTCTTGGAATTATACGCTGACTTCGACGCTGTGTACGACAATTGCATGCCTCTAACATGTATATAACATAAGGTGAGAGGTGTCTCTATAATTGCGTCTTTATGCTGACGGAGAATTAGTTTATCTAGTGTGCCCGTATCATCGTTGATACGAGGTTGAGTTTACCAGTGCCGAGATCGACTTGTGCGTTGGCCTCACCTCCCTAAAGTTCATCCTCAGCCGAGGCAAAAAGGGCTATGGGTGCTCCGTACCATCCTCCCACAACCATATCCCCGTTACTTAAGTACGTCGCCTCTTCCCCGCTACTTCATACCCTGACACGTTTGATCCTCGCATACTTCCGCCACCCTCGATTCAACCAGAACATATACATGTCCCAGCCGTCAGATATAACCCAAACCGAGTACAACGAAGAATATGCTGCAGCGTCGGTCCCATTTCAACTCATTACGATATTTAAATTGACGGTCGTCGTGACATTCGTAGCGTGTTTAGCAGCAGGGTGATCATGGCCGTAGGAGGTCTGTGTCGTTTTGTTTTTCCACGCACATTGCGGGTTTAATTATAACAATACGTGAAGTTCTCCTGCCCCTCTACGAGTACATCATCACCTTCGATCAGGAGGTTTCGACGGTGTGGCTTCGGGACAAAGGATTATCGGTTTCGTCGGTTCTTTTGGTATCGACTCGTTGGGCCATGGTACTTCTGGCGATACTGTCCACAATTATTCCCACAACACCAGCAGTACGTAGTGCAGCACGCTTCTGATATCAGCACTGACCGAATTGCAGGGGTGAGTCTCCTACATTGTACACGGTGGGTCGCTTACTGAACTTGAATATCTGCGAAGCTGTATGCTAGTGGGTTATCTCGTTCCGTGTTTGTCACTACTCGCGTTCTTCCAAGTTGCCGGTGAGTTTTTTATGTGGAAAATCTTTGAGGCCGGCATCTGACCTTTGCAGTGTTCTCTTCCTTGCGTATATCTGCGATTTGGGGGAGGAGCCAAATTCTTTTCGTTTTGGTGTTTATTCTGGGACTGGCTCCACTAATTACAGATGCGGTACGTCTTCGTTTGAGACGCATATTCGACGTTCACTCATGCCCATTTTCAGTACTCGCTCGCCCGCACCAGTATGGCGTTTGGTACGGTCGAGGGCTGTAGTGCTGTGAGCGAGATATCGGACGAGACCACTACAATGTACGTCTCATCCAACTGGGTTTTTCTCGTTGACTAATAATGTCACCCAGGCGTAAGTAGTTTGAGCACTAGAAGATGATATGCTGATAAACAGATCATGATTTGACAGTTGTGTTTGTCGCACGCATTCCCTTGATCATCGCGGATGCACTTGTTCTCGTCCTGACGCTCATCAAAACGTACGGACAAATCATTCGTGGGAGAAGAGTTGGGGTCAAAGTATCTCTTTCAACATGCTTACTTCGAGACGGTGAGTTGCATGCCAGCTGTGTATCTCTCTTGCTCATATTATATGGCGTGCAGGGACATTGTATTTTGTGTGCGTTTGAAGTCCACTCTGTGGCAGAGCCGCAGTTGCATCAACTCATGCCCCCGTAGTATTTTCCTTGTATTGAATCTCACGGAGATTTTCACTCATCGAACATCGGTAAGCTACTCAATAGAGCCGATGCCCAACTTTGTTAACCCTTCCTTAGAGCGGTGCTCAGGTCAGCCAGTTCGTAGCCTCGGTCGTAAGTACGCCTCAAACGAGCCTGTCGACACTACGATGTTAATCTATCCGATAGCCTCCTATTCTCGTGAACCGCTTCATGCTCAACCTTCGGCAACTGAGCACCATGGACAACACGGCAACCCTGGGAGGCACTTCCGGTTCGTCTACTATCCAGTTCCACGTCAAGTCAAATAGCATATTCGGAAACTTCGGCGAGCCACTCGAGCATGGCGAGTCTCTTGGAGGCGGGCGCGGAGACCGGCTTGACGAAGGCCCTGAGATACACGACGATGAGAACGGCGTGGAGGATGCGGGTGGCGTCAGACGGGTCTCGATGAAGGACTCTTTGGAGGACGCGGTATAATTGTCATGAAAAGGGAAATGCATTGCAACAGCCTTATGTATCGGTTAGGGTATATGATAGGCGGATATCATTGTCATAATTATATCGGGGTATAGCGTTGTATCGGGATGGCCACGAATACTACGATTAAGAGTCGGCTGTGTTCGTAATCCCTTCTAGGGCGACGGTAACTAGAAGTGGTTCAGCGAAACATGAAACGTAAGTTTAACTCAAGTGCTGGACTCACCAGAAAGACTGCTGGAGGCGTTTCGACAGGCGAGCGGTGCGAACCGGAACGGCTGTTTGAGTAGCTATCACACACACACTGATCAGCTTTCTTTCAAGACGCCAGCTGGACGGAATGGACTCACTTCCTCATGTCCCGGAAGGGTTGCAACCTGAAGATCAGCATAAGACGTACAAAACAGTAGATGCGGACAGTGATATATACCTTGGGGATTTGCGCAGCACGGAGTCCGTCCTCTTCGACCTTCGTCAACAGCGGCTTGCATTGCGCAGTTCTAGCTCTACTGAAGGCCTTGATCTTCCGTTTTGCGAGCTTCTTACTGCATGGTAATCGTCAGTTGAGGAGGTGTGAACGTTGAATTGTTACGTACTGCAGCTTCTCCTGGAATTGAAGAAAAGAGAGGGCCTGGGGCTGGTGCTTCCCTGTCGGTTGATAATCAGCTGCTGAATACTAGGATCTGTACGTGGGGAACGTACTGAGTATCTTGAACGCGTACTAGCGACATGGGTCAGCAACACCGAGAAGACCGAAGGAATGGGCGCTCACATGTGTCATGGTCTTTCCTCCACCTTCCCAAGCCCGTTGGCTATCCTTGCAGGCTGAGATACACACCTGACGGCGAGAGTACTGTTAGCACACCATTTCTTGCAGATTGATCGATCACCTACGACGTTTGGTCGTCCAGCCATCTCGTCTTCGTACTTCTCGGGAGACGCTGAACGTTTGGTAGCCCCAGTTTCAGTGAGCACCATCTTGCCAGCGTCGTCCACACTAGGTTGCGAGTTGTTTCGTGAAGCTCTACGCCCACGGCCAGTCCTTGAGCGCTTCTGATCTATGGGAGAGGTCAGTGTGTTCAGCGTCGCGGCAGTTAAGTTGCCTTACCAGGAAGGTCTGACGTAGGCGGGGCGTTCTCGAGCGATGAGCGAGGTGAGAACTGGAGATACGCGTATCAATATTGACATGAACAGAGCAGGTGTTAAACGGTCCGTACCACGAGCGGTCTCAAAATCGGTGCATGCCTAGACCCAGCAAAGGCTTCTTGAGCCGAGCCAAGAAGCGGCTTTCGCATTCGTGGTGTGTCTAGATCTGTGGGACCTCTAAGTAAGCGTCTCCCGCAGTTGCACTTGCTGGTGGACTGACCGAGAAGTGTTTCCGAGTTGCATGCGTCCATGATTGCCTATGCAAGTTTGTGAGGTTCGAAAGCAGTGAACATGTCGAGTTGGAACGCACGATGAGGGTGGCATCCTCCGGAAGAGTATCGACAAGGTTTGAGCGCAGGATCTAAGATAGTGTCATAACGATGACACTAAGGACGAGAGCACCTGAACATACGTTGTCGATGATATAATGCTTCCGAACATTGGGGTGCTCTGGGTAGGGTCTGTCCATGGTGACAATGGCTGTACGGTTCCAGTTAGTGTGTAGTTACATGTCAGTGGTTGGGACACTTACCCTCATCCATCCTGTCCTTCTCCGTGCCCGTGCGATTGGGAATCTGTGTACCGTGTCCCGAATCTGCGCGGCTCCGTTGAGGATGAGACATCTGCGACGACCAAGGCATACTTACAGTGAAACACGAGAACATCCCCGCGACGCGCATCCGCAACGAGCCAATGGATCTGAGCCAACTGCGCAATCAACGATCAGGATATCTCGACGATCCCCCAGACATGCGGCACTCACGATGTTCCCCCGTGTGGGGTGTAGAGACACATCCTCTGCGTCCTCCCTCATGGCGCGGATATCCTCACGGCGGCACCCGACCTCCAAAGCGTAACCGACGACGATGTCCTGGTCTTGCCGCGGGGTCTTGAGGGCCTTGAACGTCGGGGACTCCTTGTAATCCTGGATGGCAATAGACAGAACCTTGAATTTGTACCCCTCCTGACGCTCACCATGCACGACACCGGGATCGAGATTCTCGGCGTCGCGGGCAGGCGACGGAGGGTCCTGGGGTAGCGACGATGGTCTGCAGTTCTGTGCAAGCTTCTGGGAGGAGGCGGGGGAGGGAGAGGGTGTGTTCATGTGTTGGTGGTGGTGAAGAAAGCTCTGGAATTATCTTCATGACTTTATAAACGACGAGGGCCAGGGGGCGATGCGACCTGTGCTGTATCATTACAAGCTCGTGGTAGATGGGAACTCTCCATTTCAGCGCTCGCCACCGCCTGGTAATGACCCAAAGAGGCCAGGCGGCAGCAATGCGCGAGATGGAGGCGCTTCAGGCGTGGGATGCACACCATTACATCTCGGGTAAAGGTCGATTTGGGAAAGAGTAGTAGGCGTCGAGCGATAAGGTTCGATCGTAACTGCAGGCCGGCGGAGTGCCTACTACCCTCAATTCGAGATTGAAACCGCCTTGTAGAGCCCCAGGAACAATAATTAAGCCGTACAGAATGTCAAAAGAGAAACAAATCGGCGTTTGACGCGTGCTTTCGCGCTCGTTGGCCCCGAAGAAGGCGGACTTCTTGTAACGGGATTTCAGGTGTCTCGCACGGCGAGAGTCATAATACTTCGCAATATACACCAGAACTAGGTTAGTATGGTATACATAAACGTTTGAGATGGAATAAAACTTACCTTGAATAAGCGACATCCACGCTACTCTCACACGACTACGTGGACGAAGGCAAGAAGTAAACATACCGGATCAGGCAGTCAGACGCCGTCGCGGAACTTGCCGGCGTACACATCCGTCGTACCTGCTCGAACACAGGCCCCTATCGCAACCGAATTGTGGCTCTAAGCGATGTCACAGCAAGTGTAAATAACACCTGGTGCTGTGCGTATTGACCCAAGTGACCTTCCAGCGGCCCCAGCCTGCTGCCGCATGGTGATGATGAAGAAGCCATGCAGACGCTCTCAGTCTCACGGACGAGGTCGGCGAGGGCAGGCACCGACATTCGATGATGATAGATGTGGTCATTGGTGTTCTAGTTCTAGTTAGATGCCATAGTGAAGCAGGATGCGGTGTGAGCTCTCGGTCCGTCTTGGACGCGAGTACAGATGGGCAATGATAAGCGTCTGCGTTGCCGTCAAAGGTGTCCGGAGGCCTCTATCCAAAAAGAACGGTTCCGTGGTGGACGGGCTTGTAGTGCTACTTGCTATGCAGCCGTCAAGGTATCCTGGAGAACACGACGACTCGGATGCTTTGCATGTCCTGAGCCCTGTATCCGAGCTGCGCCTCCCTTGAAATATGGCGCGTCATACCACGCAGACGGACCCTGTCAAAGGCGCGTAGCGATGTTCCGTCATCGTCAGTATTAGCAGCAGTCAAAATCCAGCTCGAAATAGCCATGAGATGTTGATACATGATACCAATCAATTAGCAGCCAAAATACCATAAATTGTATACTCACAGGATCGTCGCGGGATGACCAGCGCGATGTGGTCACGATCGGGTCAAACACGTAGGCGTCACCCCGCTCCCGCAGGGATTTACACTCGTGGATTGCCTGCATGTTATGATCGATGACATGTTCGCCCGTAGAGTTAGGTTTGAGCATCCTGAGTGATATCCCGTCATCGCTGAGTGAGTGAACGACGACTGCCGTGGAACGCGCAGACCATAAAGTTTCCAGCATTGAAACCTGGTGTTACAGTCCAAGGACGATGCAGGAGTCATGTGTCTCCTTCCCAGCAAACACGCAACCCTAAGAGAGGGTAAACACGCCAGCAAACTGTAAAAACATTCAGATATTCGGGACACGAGGAAGTACGATGTAACACCATACCATATACTTCTCGCCCGTTACGCAGTTTCCATAAATGAGCGCACCCATACTCCGCATCGCCAGTACGGAGGGAAGGTCATGGTGGTAGTCCGTAGGGTCTAAACGCGCGGTTCGGGTCGCGATGGAGCTGATCCGATCCACGCTTTGATCCAGCGCCTAATGCTACCTCGGTCTACGCGGTCTGAGCCCGATGTGTCTTTGCGCCTTCACACCTAACCACGCGTCTGGATATGAATAGCAAGTCTGGAGTTCGAACTCTCTTTCAAACATGGATACTATCTTTGCTCCTTTGCCGGGGTTGCGCCACACCCTCGTTTTGGCTTAACCGCAGCGGATGCCGACACCTGAAGTCTTCAACAAGACAGCACACGGATGTCGCGGGCGGCCTGGACTGAATTGAAGACGGCGCGCACCATCTAATTATGGTGCGTATCCATGACCCGACCCGCTGCAAGCCGTGTGCTAACCTGATCAATGCGAATCATCAGATCACCCGTGTCGGATTTACAAGATGCCGTCTACCGTCTCTGAGAGATTTTTCCCGAGCAGAACGGAATCGCGCATGTGCCTCAGGTGCACAGCGCCCACCCTCCGCAAAGACCGAAGCACATCACTGCGATCTCCGAGGCGGGAGTGCAAAGCGATACTGCCCTGCACACCTGTGTCATGATGGTACAGGTACCGGCGAGTGCGCCCAACATCACCACTGTATTAGAAGTCTGATGCCTGTGATAAGCAAACCACACAGGGAGACTATAAGAACACACGGAGACCCACTAGGTACACATCACCTCCGCTTCCTGAGCCATGTCCGACGCTGCCGACACCGAATATTTCAACGAAATTAGACAGCTGTAAGTATGTTTCACACTGACGGTGTCTGAATTGACGTCGACCGCATTGCTCTAGGTGGATTGATTCTTGGATAGGATACGCAGTCACAGGTACAATCCTCGGACAATCGAGACGTAACCCGCTAATGGTTTTCTTAGTCCTCCTTCCCATTTATGAATTCGTGATCACTATCGATCAAGAGGTCGCCACCGTATGGCTGCGAGGCAATAGATTCTCCATGGCGTCGATACTGTTGGTGTCGACGCGATGGTGCATGTTCATACTAGCTATGCTGAATCTGTTCCCGGCCACACCAGAGGCAAGTCCCTATCGCCTTTCCGCACGTTGACCGCCTCTGACCGAACGACTCCAGAGGTAACGCTAAGCTTGTCTTATCTTCATGCGCGGATTCTCAGCATGTTCCAGCTGTAAACCGGAAATTATCGTAACGCGCATCCTCATCTTCGCAGGATTCGCCCAAGTAGCCCGTGAGTACCCGGAAAACCCTCATACTGGCGTCGTGATTGATCTCCATCTTCTTCTAGTATTCTCCGCACTTCGCGTTTCCGCAATCTGGGGAAACAGCTACATAATATTCTTCGTCATCCTCACGCTAGGACTTGTACCTATAGGAACAAACTCTGTATGTCGCCTTTTGCGTTGCGCGATACGCTTTGCTGACACCACCTAGTTCACTTTGTCACGTTACGTATATTACACCGGCAATGGTGCCTGCGAAATCTTCACCAACAGCCTGTCCGACCATACAAATCATTTGTACGTCCATTCTCCCCATGATCTCAGCCACGGTCTGACAGATTTTCAGAAGTGAGCCACGCATTAGCACCCAACGAGTACGCCACTGAATTCACCTACAGTCACGATATCTACGCGAATACCTGTAATCGTAGCGGATGCGCTAGTGCTAATCTTGACCTGGATCAAAACGTTCCGCCAAGTCGTTGAGGCCAGGAAGAGCGGCATCACAATCTCGGTCTCTATGTGTCTCATTCGCGATGGGACGCTGTACTTTCTGTCAGTCCTGAGCTCGTCGGAAAACCATTCGGCCAGCTGAACGCCTTTCTGTCAGCATCCTCTTCGCGCTTAATCTACTCGAACTGGTGACAAACCACAGCTCCGTACGTGTTCCGCCTTCCCGTTACGGCACCACTTCACTAAACGTTCTTCCAGAGCGGAGCGATAATTGGCAACTTCATGCTCGTCATCGTGTGTATTTCTCCCCTTTACCATGCGCGGCCTTCACTCATCGCCTCCACAGCCTCCAATCCTCGTCAGCCGCTTCATGTTCAACCTACGACAAATTGGCTCGCCAGATGCTACACAGGTAGCAGGCGGCCTATCAAGCATGTCGTTCCCACAATTTCGAGTCGCCGAGAGTGTGTTCGGAAATATGGCGGAACCACTCGAATACGCCTCGAACGCCAGGACGGGCGACTATGGAGCGGCAGAGGACACGGTTGTAGAGGCCGATGAGACATCCAGCAACAGGGAGTCAGTCGCGCTCAGATGAGAAGTACGAGTACACACAGGTGTGGTGTAAACGTATTTGTTCCAAATTATATTCGAGAGATCTCGACGTCAGCAGCCCGAAGCGCACTGATTAAGATTCTAAGATTCAGATTATAGAAGTACTAGTGTATGAATAATTATACAGCTCGATAATAGAGGTCCGTAGTGTGGGAGACGGTTATAACAACGGAATGTTCCTTACGACTGAGCGTACAACTTATTAATGCTCGAGCGAACGCAGACATACATTAGCGTCCCAAACGCATATTGGCATGGACGAACGTGCTCTCCCTGGGTAAGGACGTGAGAGCCTCCGAAGAGGCTGTGTTATGGCTCGACGTTCTCCGCCTGCCAGTGCGCACACCAGCAATGGGTCGGGGGAAGACAAATTGCCAATCGAGCAACTATACGCGGAGATAATCAGCCAAGCATCTACACGCCTAGTTCCACAGATGCTTACCTCCTCCTGCCCAGCAAGCGTATTGACCTACAAGAGCCTTGTAAGCCACGCGAGAGGAGGTAAATTGAGATATCCGTTACCTGTGCTATTTGCAGCGTGTTGAGTTGTTGGATCAATAACGGGTCCTCCGTAGGCATGTCATGATGCCTTCGGACAAGGAGTCTTGTACTGGGGGAAACGTTGCTGGAATATTAATACGTGCTCCAGGTCAACAATTCTGCAACATACTTGAGCTCTATGCCGATCTCATTTGGTGATATAGTACGAGACGCAAGACTTCCTATGATTCATATTGTCAGGTTATGTCTCTACGGGGATAGCTTGATAATGAATAACTAACTGAGAAGTTCAATAACATACTGCCATGAAGAGCGATCAGATGAAGAAACACGCATAGACTGTACGGAGGTCTACTCACATGGGTGAACGTCCGGTGACCTCCCGATAGTGCTCTTTGACCGTCACGGCAGGCTGAAAAGCAGATCTAGCCAAAGTAATGAGCAAAATGTCGAGTGTTGATGATACTGTTTACGCACGATATGCGGGTAATCGTTGATGTTGTAGTACCTCTCCGGAGAAGCGCACCGCCTACCGCCAGAGATCTGAGGAGACGCTCGCCCTCGAGCCTCTTTGTGCGGTTCATCCGTGTTCGATTGAGAACTCGTTTCCGTCTTCTCCGCCTTTGCACGCTTTGCGCCTTCTAAAACTATAAGCTAACGGCTCAAGGATACTCCACAGTAAAGAGACAGTGCTTACTGCGCGTATCAGACGTAGCGATGTCGGATGAGTTGCGAGGGCTGAGCTAAAGAGGGGCTCAGAGAGGGTGATATGTCAATGTTATCTCTGGGTGCTTACTATGAATCTGGGAGAGGAGCACTGGGCACCAGAAGCCGCTGACCGTCTCTTGCGCTTGCGGGTCGAGTCAAGGTCTGTGGGACATCAAATCAATATTTATTCTAGACACGAATGTTCAATACGGCGAACGTACCCAACAGCGTCCCTGAGTTGCATGCATCCATGATAGCCTGTGCACAGTCTGAGTCCTATATCCGCCAATAAATTGAAGAAGAACTGACTATCAAACAGATGCCCGCCTGTAGTGGATCCACCAGCTTCTTCCGGAGAAGCTGAGATGATTGTGTTAAGCGATGAAATGGGACACTTTGTTTTGTCTTACGTTGTCGGTGATCAGGTGAAATTGTTGTGAATTGGGCTGGTCCATTGTGACGATGGCTAGCTCGTGGGTCACATTGAGTAAACGTCGTTCAAACATATCGGATATGAAGTCACTGACCCTCATCCATTCCATCGGTCTCTGTGTTGCTGTTTGTCGGCACTTGATGCCCGTGCCCTGAGTCTACATGATATTAGCGGAACGCCAGAGTGCAAACGTGACACGCACAGTGGAAGAGAAGAAGATCACCCGGCTCTGAGCCGGAAACAAACAAGTCGATTTGGCGTAGCTGAGGGGCGTAATTTCAGGCCAGTGAATCAGGATATCGAGGCCACAACACTCACGATATTTATCCGTGTAGGGAGCATTTCTTCCGCCGGGGAGTCCTCCCTCATGACCACGATGTTCTTTTCTGCGCACCCGTGGTCCTTAGCGTAGGAAATCAGGGAGTCTTGGTCGTTCCGCGAAGCGTTGAGGGGGCTTATGCTGTCACCCAACGATAGCCTGTAGTCTTGTATGGCGACCGAGAGTACTTTCATCTTGCGTCCTTCCAATCGCTTGCCGAGGGCGTCATTGAAGAGCGTGGTCTCGACGTTGCCGGATGGCAGTGAGCGAAGTCGCCGTGTCGAGGAACGCCTGGCGTTCGTTGAAGGATGCCTGGAGAAGGAAACCGTGGGGTTGTGCATGATTTGGAAGGAGAGAAAAGGATGGGGGGAAGGCCCGGAAGGCGCACGGCTTTTTATGCTGTCTTAATCTTAGAGCGCTATGGTGGCAGCAGCAGCATCGCCGCAAGGTCGATGGACATTGTCGCTTGGGAGGCTGTGATGCGCCGGTGGGCGCGCTAACGTGCACATCGAGAACAAGGGCTCGAGGCTGTGGGAGAAGTCGCGCGTCACAGCCGTCCGTCGGACAATCTTGCACCGACGGCAGCCTCGTGCAATCCTGGCTCCTGGAAGACAGCGTGTCGTCAATGTACTGGTATCATGAGGGGAAAGATGGTGTACACAGTCAAATCTGCGGGATGATAGACACGATAGCGTCCTCATAGACGTGAAGACTGCTCCTTTTGGGTCCAATAAACGAGGCTGCCGCGCACGTTTCTGTTCATTGAAACTGCCCCCGCATTAATCAGATGCGAAGGCCACGATATCCCAACAGTTCAGCCGTGACATCGTTCCCCGCACGCCGCTACGCGTACCCCAAGTTGACCAGCCCGCAACGAGACACAAACCGGGAAGCGACGCACCGAGAGGAACAGGTCGGCACGGGAGATAAGGATGGGCGATGCACACATGATGCTTTGGAGGTGTCGCCGCAGTCCACAATGCGGCGCATGCATGATGTGAGGGTAGGAGTTGAGGCGGGCGCAATAATGTCCGCGACAACAGCGGCCAAGACCGCGTCACAGCATGTGTCACTCGTCACACCAGCGCCACGAAAAGGAGCTCGAAACCTCGACGACGGGCGAGTGTTATAAGGCTACTACAACCGCGAGGTTGACCATGTTGGGAGGGCTTTATAGCTACGACAAAAACGTGACGAATGTTAGTACAGAAGTAAAACGATCATGCTTGCGCGTCAGGCACTACGTACGAAGATAAAACAGGATATCATTGAACAAAGTGTCCAGCGCCGTATGGTAAGGTAAAGTATCAGTCAATGTCAAACCACAGTGCAGTGTCCAAAACCGAGTGTCAAGAATACACGGAGAGAGTAAAGTCCAGAGTCCAATACCAGGCTGTTAAGAGCTGCATTACGAGACGATGTCCGTATCACCGTCCCGAGGCGGCGAGAATCTTGTCGAGTGGACCACTTGCTGGGTCCAGAGAATCTTGCTATCCATCATCAGCGAGGATGCGAGATTTTCCGCCCGCTTTGAGGGCCGGAAATGCGACACGGGATGCAAAAGGGCTTCTGCAGCAGCTATAATAGGAAGAGTTAGCTTCACGTTTAGATAGAACAGTGAGTAGATAGCAATTTACGTCGTCGTATCCAGCAAGCGTCGTAACCTGCTCATAAAGTGAGCTACAAGAGAGGATATTACGAGGCAAAAACCGCACCTGCGCTGCTTGTACTCCGCGCATCGTTTCCCTCACTGGTCTTTCCGTGACTTGAAGGCCCAGGGATTCCGCTAGTGCCCGGTGAAGCTCTTGGCTAGAAGTGCATATTCGTCAATATACAATGGCAACATCGAGGAGTATTTCGTACGTGAGTTTGTCGTTGTATTGGGTAGGCGTGATAGGGTTCCTGAGGTGTTTCTCTGTCGTATGAGATAAGTACAGTTGTTCTGCGGCTGATTTACCGATACTCACCTAATAGACCGATAACGTACTGCCCGTAAATGTCGTCAGACTATGGTAGTAGAACTATTCAAGGCCAAGAACCTACGTGAGTAAACGTCCTTTCGCCTTTAGACCATGATTTCTGGTTGTCCCGACATGCCGAGAAGCATATCTGCGTGTATACGTCAACAAAGAGTAGGACCGTAACAGGAGAAGGGCATTGCTCACAACGTCGGGGCGTTCTTCACCCTCGTCTGCGATTGGCTCGGGAGAAGCGGAACGCTTAATACCACCCATTTCCGTGAAGAACATTTTACGCTCTTCAGTCGGGGTTCCAACGACACCCGGGCCATGGGAGGACCTCTTCCGGGGAAGAGAACCTTGTTCACTCCGCATTCGTTTCGGCGTTGGTGCTTGAGTATATACAATGTAAGCCTAGTACGGTTGGGAAAAGAGTAGGGATACCTTACCTTCCGCGCCCAAGGCTACACTTTTGAACAACCAGGAAGGAGGATAGAACTGAACACCCTAGATCAGAATTTGCAGGCAAATCGTTCAAATTGGGGGTGCACCAGTGACATGGACCGACCGCCGAGGGGCAACGGCCTGCGCTGGTGCTTCCGTTTCCGGGAAGAATCGAGGTCTACGATACATGAATCAGCAAGTTGATCCTTTTGTTTGTGCAAAATGAGTAAGCGTACGAACCGAGCATAGTCCCTGACATGCAAGCATCCATGATTGCCTGCGCGAGCCTTAGATGTAAATGGGACGGTGTGACATGCGGCGTACCATGAGGCACACCCCTGTCTTCAGCGGATCCACTAGTCTCGCACGAAGCAACTGCGAACAGCAAACGTCAGGTTTTCCGAATGAAGCGGAGTAGATCAGACGCACGTTATCGCTAATGAGATGTTTTCGCGATTTAGGGTTGGGATCGGGCTCGTCCATAGTGACGATCGCTGAGCCATCGGGTGAGCACCGAGAACATTGCATCTCGCGAGAACTAGACTACTCACCCTCATCCAAGCCATCAGGCTCCGTGAGACTCCTGGTACGGACTTGGTGACCGTGCCCCGAGTCTTCGAAAGATGAGTGACAAAGACGGAAAGATACCAGAGAATTACTCACAGTGAAATATTAGGAAGTCGCCAAGTTTAGCGTCCTGAACTAGCCATGCAATTTGAGCAAGCTGTGAACAAAGCGTTTAGGTGTTGATACGTTGGTTCGAGAGCTGAAGGGTGCGTACAATATTATCCCACGTCGGAAGCAACAATCTGTTCGTCGAGTTCTCCCTCATGAGATGAATGTTATCGTCCGTCGCACCGAGACGTCGTGCAAATAACGCAACGCGATGTTGGTCTCGCCTTGGGGTCTTCAGAGGTCCGAAGGTATTCGGAGGGGACTTCTCGTAGTCTTGGATGGCGATGGACAAGAGCTTGATCCTGCATCCTTCCGGAGGCTTGTCGTGTGCACGCCTTGGGGGAAGGTGATCGGAGCGGGCACTTCGTGGGAGTGGCGGCTGCGGTAGCGAAGGGCACCGAGAGTTCCGGGACGATCTCCGAGAGGAGCTGGAAGAGGATGCACGGTTGCTCATGCAAGGGAGGGAGGACGAGAGAGCTCCCGGACTCCTCACAGGCCTTTATACCACGAATAAAATGCGGTGTTTTGCTGTGCTGGACAGAGGACAATACGTCGAGAGCGCGCGATAGCATGACACCGTACTCGTATCCACTAGGAGGGGCCCCACTACCATAGGGTCGCAGCGGCCAGCGGCGTCGGCCATTGCGGAGGTGCTCCAGCGATGAAGGTAGTGGTGGTCGAGGCGAGAAAGCCACGATCAAGTAACGGGACCCCAGGTCCCGTCCCAATCTGGGTGATAACATTCTTCGCCGTGGGAGCTGTGATGCACGTTTTCTTCAGGAATCGCCTCCTGAGAGTCTAGAATCCTGCAGCTGACATGTCATAAGTGAGGCAATACCATTTCATATGTCCTTGTGCATGCTGACCTTCCTGGAATGAACGGTGCCGTAACGCCAAAGTCGAAGAGGGTTCGGCGACGCCCATCCACACCCGTGGCACGCATTGGCACGGCGGCCTGTCCTGCACAAAGTCTCGCCGCTGTCGATATCAAGACCGGGGGCGAACTTGGTCAAACACGTGCGGCACCGTGTATCGTGCGTTGTGGTGCTTGGTATGGTCGCCGCGGAATGGAAGAAAATGAGATCAGCGAAGAACGATTCAATTGTCATCACAGTCACATCAAAGAGCGGGATGTACAACAACGACAACAGATTGGATATCGCTTAGCTGGTGTATCCCATAGGACTACTGCCATTGCTCCGCGCCTCCAAGTCGACTGGCTCCAGCAGTGCGGGTGTTTAGTACGCCCGCTGGCCAGCTGCTTTTCGCTGCCAGCCCAAAGCCGCATGCTGTTGCAATAATTGAGTTCGAAGAGGCGGCGGTGCGAGATAAGCACCGCTTGAATGGACTGATAAAGATGTGGAGTAGAACATGCGGGAACTTGTAAGGACCAATCCGTGCAGGCTGAGTCACACTCCCGATGTCCTCGGTTTCTGTTTCGACTTGCAACACATGGCCTATTGAGCGTGAGGTGGCACTCTGTACGAGGTCCAAGCATCAACTAACGAGAAATGAAAACAATCGTTTGCGCAAGCAAGGAGCGCGAAAAGAGCGCATGAAGGAGAATATGACTCACGAAACTAGGATTCGTGCAATGTCTCGGCAGAGGCTGTAGCATGGCGGTGGGGAGCGCAGCAACGCGCTGACCGTGCCGTAGCTGGTTTGTTTTTCATTTCGGATTTTGGAGGAAACACGCCATGTGATTGAACAGGGGCAATGCACGTAGTCCGGGGTTGACCACATTACGATTGCAGGGACGGTATCTTCCCTTTGTGGTTCAGGCGACAGTGGCGTTGCAACACTCGTTGGTACGACTGAACGCGTCGGGGAGAGTAAAGAACCTGCTTGACCAAAGATCAACGGTGAGCCATGGAAAGCGAAGCGGGAATCACATGAAGGGCACTCCCTTACCATCTTGGACTTTCTCGCCGTCGCAAAAAGCAGGAATCAAGCACTGAGGGTCGTGTTGTCGAGCGAAGGGGGTATTACACGGGCGCAAACGACACACCGTCCACGGAGCCCGTCCGACGTTCAACCCTCTTGCAAGGGACCGAGTACATTCGGTCTCATACGCAAAAATCTGACAATACAATTCTTGGTGTGACCAATAACGACCCTCTCGGTCCGTGTGCGGCCTTGGAAATGGTGGAGCTTTTGGTTAGCTCTAGGAAGTAGCAAGTAGAGTAACGATTGCAGTTAGCCAAGGCTACGGTGTCCCAGTCACGCACCTGCTGCGTGATGTACTACTTGTAACCCCGAGTCTCTGTCCAGTAGAGAAGGCGGCTGCGGGAGGATGTGTGAGCATAAGCGGTCTTGGCTTGTGTGGTTGCATTTGCGGTGTGTTCGAAGTGGGGATCCGACGTAGTCACCCTCGAGGCTCTATGCCCGTGGTTAAAAGCCCAACAAGGGAGAGGGGGCTCAGCAGCCGGCAGGTGAGGCACGCTTTGCAGAGGAGAAGAAAAGAGAAAAGCAGACCGAGACGCGAGGAATTTCCGCATCACGCGTCACGGCGCTTATGCGCGTCCAGCGATTGGCCCTTCGTAAGCGCCGATAACACGTGGCAGATTCTGTTCCGCAACCTGAACGAACACTATAACATTGAGCAGCCTTGTATCGTTGGCTCAATGACAGAGATCACAATGAAGTACGTGTTTCAAGGCGAATCGTGATCTGCAGTTTTCCGTGCGGCGGTCTCTGATATCTACGCTAGCCCATACTTACCTCAACCTCCTTCTCCGAGTCTCTTGTCGATCTCCCTCCGTCTTGGGGCCTATACATCTGAATTACGCTTGCAACTCGTCATTCCTCACGGCTTTATCAGTTACGAGTGGCTTGACGACCCCGCAACACTTCGTCACAGTTCAAGGACATCTCTCCAGGTCAGAGCGTTCGGTCGGCGACCGCCGCGCGCCCTCCACAACTAGCACGGCCAACACAACTCTCGGCTTGCGGCATGTAGTGCATTACTAGGCAGCGGGCGATCTATTCTTATCTCATACGCCCAATCAATGTTGAAAAGGGTTACACTGCTGCGAACTGTGATCCTGTCGTCGGGTCCGACTCAGAGTAAGTTCACTGTTGCATTAAGGCACAGGGCGTTCACTTACGCCTGGTTGCCTATAAAGCCATCACATCTTCCCAGCGTGTTCAACTCATCCCTCTACGAAACTTCTCTTCCTCACTATCTAGATCGGTGCATACTCAATCGCCACATTGTCACGATGTCGCAGTCCAATAACTCCGCGCAGGCCGAATACATCAAAAGGGTTACCGATTCGTGAGTGTACTTCGAAGTCTTTCCTCCCTCTTCCGCGTCTCTTACGCCTCGTGCTCTCCAGAGTCATCTTGAGCTATATAGGGTTGGCTATTGGTGGTATTTGTTTCATTTTTCTCTATACGTCTCAAATCTCACTTGACGTGCAGATCTTCTTCCAATTTACGAGTTCGTTATTGCTTTCGATCAGGAGGTTGCTACCGCCTGGTCGCGGAGCAAGTTCTCTCTCGCAACCGCACTTCTGGTTTCGATACGCTGGTGCTTTCTCGCATCTGGAATAGTCGATCTTCTTCCAACAAACGCGGCAGTATGTTCCTCGGACTTCTTGACGTGATGATCATATCCTGACGTCCTTTGCTGCTGTACTAGAGGTAATTGCGTGTTATCCATCATCACTGTCGATTGACCGTCATGTTTACTACAAGCTGCAAGCCCATAACAATTCTAGCGCAAACCCTGGAATTCATCGGGTTTGCGCAAGTAGCTCGTGAGCTCGTGCTCACAATGCCACTAAGCTTCCATATTTAATTTGACTCAGTTTTCTCCGCGCTTCGAGCGTCCGCAATCTGGTGCCGCAATTATACGATTTTCTTCGTGGTGCTTGCTCTGGGTATGGTTCCTGCCATACTGGGCTCCGTAAGCAGCTCCTCACGTAGTGGAAATATCATATTAACACCATTATAGTTTCAGTTGGCGCGTTTGGTCTACACGCCAGATCCCACACAGGGCTGCCTCGTGAGCGGTTCGAAATTGACGGATAATGCTGTTCACATGTGCGTGCGTTATATTCAAGCTCATGTATTGCCGTGACTTCAATTATCTGTCGACTCATTCACAGACGTAAGCTTCCGAGAGCATCTTGATTGAACGGTCACTGATCCCTATCAATCTCGCAGTCACCACCACGGGTCGCGTCTCATCAGTCGCGGCCGACGCAATTGTCATAGTTCTGACGTGGATCAGGACCTACAAGACCGTTCTTCAGGCAAGGAAAGCTGGCATAGCGACTTCACTTTCCGCTTGCCTTCTCCGAGATGGTACGCACCCAATGCTCTCCATCTTTCGTCATTTATGATGTTTGGTGTTCCTGTCTCTTTCTAGGCACCATTTACTTTCTGTAAGCCCCAGACAGCTCTCGCCTACGATAGATTCTGACTGTACTATCCCCTCGTGAAGCACTAACTTCATCGTGAACCTTGTTCCGGTGCTCTCACCCCACACGATTGTAAGACATACCCATTCTTTACGCAACGTCTTGATTTTAAATCACCATACAGGCCGCCCCCGTGTTCAATATATTCCTTTCTACCATCGTAGGCAGCACTCTCCACTACACTCTCTTGAACCCCGAGCTGACTGAATTTCTAGCCACCCATCATTACAAGCCGCTTCATGATGAACTTGCGGAGTCTCGACAACACAGAGCGTACCGCGCAAATGGAGGGTCACTTGTCCAGTTTCTCAGCTCCTCAATTTCGCGTCGAAGATAGCATCTTCGCAAACTTCGCCGAGCCACTCGAGCATAGCGACTCACCAAGGAGCATAGAAGAAGATGCAGAGGTCGACGATGCAGAGAACGAGTCAACGGGGGCACCTTCCTAGATGTGGTACGCACCATACTGTAAAACGGTCCAATGTAATGACCATGAATATTGATTGTGCTTCTCTTGTGGTCAAACATGCCATATTGCGATCATACACTGGTACAGGTTATTGTAGGAACGTAAGACGCGGATAAACGACATACCACTGGCGAAGCACAGGAGACGACCAGACTGGTTCCCAACTTGGGTTCCATATTCTGAGCGTGTGACGCCCGCTTAGAAAAGGCTAGGTCGCGGCCGGAGATATTTTGCCGTGCGAAGAGATGAGAAAGGTAGGATGGTGCGAAAGGAGGGAGACGGTTCTTGAGAAGACGCAGTTGCGGTGGTCCGGAGAGATAGACCGATCAAGGTAAGGACGAGATCGGTCATCTCGGGGTTGCGATGAGAGCAGCGGTGCCGCAAAAGGCGATGCCGTACCGCAAGTATCAAGCCCTTTGACGGACAAAGATAAGTCCTTCGACTCATTGAATGGACAACAAACTGTATCGGAACTCCGCGTTCCCTGGTATCATATGTGAATAGAATGCACGGTGATGATCAAGGTTCTTAGGGTCGCTCGTAGGATGTACCTGTGATCGGACGGCTTTGCCCAACACAGAGAATGCAGGTAGAGGAGATCAAAGCACAGGTAGGGCACTGAGCAGAACCAGAAGGGAGAAGACGAGCAGAACACAAGAACTCCGCATCATTGGTTCCGAGTCGGAGCGTCAACTCCCACGTGGCTATCTATAGTACCGATTACGTGATGATCTAATCTTGGTCGCGTTCTACCACGGCCAACGCTGCAATCTCAGGCAGCCATGTCTCGTTGGCTAAATTCCAAAGATCACGAAGAGGTGCACGTTTCGATAAGAACATTGATTCGCAGAGTGAGTCCGCTGTGCATGCCCGAAGCCGCCTCTCGTATCTACACCGCTCACGCCAGAACGTTATGCCACGCCAACTCAATCTCCCTTTGTGCGCCGCCATTGACGATTCATCTCGCTACTTATAGTGAGCCCACATATCTGGGAATGCAAGACTCACCCCCCCCCCAACAAAATCGCACATTTCGAGCGGTCCGGCCTTCTTGACGACCCCACAAAACCATGTCGCAGTCTGATGACGCCGCCCTGGCTGAATACATCAAAGAGGTCACCGAATTGTGAGTGCTTACTGAGCCCCTCCAGCACATTCAGATCGACTGAAAACCTCCGTTTGGTACAGATACGTTCTGAACTACATCGGACTCGCCATCAGCGGTACTTCTTCCGTCGCTCTCCGGACTCGAACATGGCGAATCTGACTCGGTTTCAGCACTTCTGCCTATGTATGAATTCGTCATTACGTTTGACCAGGAGGTCGCAACTGCGTGGTCGTGGAGCAAGCTGTCTCTTGCATCCGTCCTCCTAGTCTCGACACGTTGGTGCTTAGTAGCATCTGCGATCTTCGATATTCTCCCCTCAAATGCGGCAGTACGTCCTTTATACTGACCAAAGTGATACTTCTAACGTACTACGCTTTGTAACAGACGTCAGTAATGGAACTCTATCTGATGTTATGTTTTATTGACCCTTATATTCGTTCAGTTGCAAGCCATTTACTATAGTCGTGCAGACCCTGGAATACATTAACATTATACAGGTCGCTCGTGAGATTCTGTCGAAGACTTTCGATTGTCTGGTTCTAATCTTTGTGCAGTGTTCTCTGCGCTTCGAGCGTCTGCAATCTGGGGCCGCAACTATACAATTTTCTTCGTAGTATTTGCTCTCGGTATGATACCAGCCGGACTAGGAGCTGTAAGCCCCTCCTCACATCATTGCAGCATAATATTGACCCCGTCTCAGGTGCTGACAGCGCACTTGGTATACACTAGCGACCCAAGTGTTGGGTGTTACGCCGCCAGCTCAGATCTGACAGATGAGGTGGCCACCAGGTACGCCATGTCTTAATTTATAGGGATTGTTCTGACTCGAGTCGTATTCTTTCTCTTCAAATCGCAGGTGTAAGCGTTTGAGCTTCGCTGTACAATTGGATGTCCGTTAACGCGTCTTAACTTGGCAGTTGTTAGGACGAGTCGAATCTCGTCGATCGCCGCGGACGGATTGGTCCTCGTCTTTACGTGGGCCAGGACGTACAAACATGTAGCAGCCGCAAGGAAAGCCGGGATCGCAACCTCGATTTCCACTTGCCTTTTGCGAGACGGTACGTTACGAGTATTCTCATACGGGATCTTAATTGTTGAGAGCCCCGTTTCTCCCCAGGCACGCTCTATTTCCTGTGCGTTGCTAGCCCATTGACCAAATAGGCGTTCACTGATCACGTCGCATCTTTGTTTAGAGTGATATTCGTCTTGAACCTCATTCCAGTGGTTACACGCCGCAGATCTGTAAGGCCACTCTATTTCCTCCTATTCTACAATTTTCTTACGCCCAGCCGCCTCCCACCCAGGAAGTCGCGCCAGTTATGGTTTTCATCCAGATTATCGTAGGCATCATCGTTCGCCGTTATTTCCATGAACTGAAGCTAACCAACTATCCAGCCCCCTATCCTCGTCAGCCGCTTCATGCTGAATCTACGGCAGATTGGCACCACCGATTACACAACTCAAACGGAGGTGTACTTGTCGAATTTCTCTGCCCCTCGGTTCCGGGCTGAGGATAGCATTTTCGCAAACCTTGCGGAGCCGCTTAAATCTCTCGATGGTGAAGAAACGTCACCACAGGACGATGCGGAAGATGGCGATGATGCAGCTGATAATTCGATGCGAATGCGGCTCTCTGAGGTGGGAGAAAGCGCGCCGTAGACACGTTCCGATAAATCATCACTAATATTTACTGTACGAGAGGCATGTGCGATATCACAGTGCTACAATGACTATCATGTTAAGATGTCAGCCAAGCTATCTACGTTTGCGATGCTCGGCAGCTGTGGCCGTTGTTCCTCCTGTGCCATCGGGGCTGCCGTGGCGTACAAGGCTGTGAGTATGTATTTGATACTCACCCGAGATGGCCGAAGTCCGTCTAGAATCGATGTACATGTACCGAGATGACCAAGACGGAAGAGTTTCCGGTGCAGGAGGCTGTTCCCTAGGTGTGTTCACAAAGATGCTGCTCGACGATTGATATTAAATAAAAACAAGATAACGTTTACATGACGAGGTGAGCGTGGGTCACAACCAAAGCAGAATCAAACCAACAGCGAGAGAACGCCCTCGAGTACATATGAGTCCGATGTAAGAGAAGAAGTATGGCGGGGGTATGTATGGGTGCTTATCGCGGGTATTGGTATCATTAACTATTTGTAAAAGAATTCCATTGCTGAAACTTGCAGGGTGTTTGTCGGAAAAGGAGGAACTTGGTTCTACATGGTAGATCCACGTTTTTGCCGCGATAACGCTAACAGGAAGCGCATTTCCGGCTGGAGGGTCGGATGCTCTGGCTTGGGTCGAGACTGCAACACTACCAGTGGCTTCGACAGGATCTGCATCACGGCGATACAGTGAGTTCGTATATGATGCGATGGAATCAAGGGACCCGCCAATTTGTGCTCTGGTAACGTGGTTATCTGTGAACATTGATTTAGCCCCCCGATTTACGCAAAAGATTATAACGCTACCTTGGGCCTCTGCAGCGCTCGCGCTTCCCTCTCCCAATCGTTGTTCCAAATGACTCCCACAGCTTCTATGGCACGTCGTCGTGTCTCGTACATCTTTTGGCTGTCCACAAGATGAGATATAACATTGCGGAGCAGTGTGACACAGCTACTTACTCGAGTTCCTTCTCAAGTTCTTTCGGTGTGAGCGGTTTGTCGTTGTATTCGTCTGTGGGTGGTGGTTAGCCTTTCATGCTACCCTGGGTTCAATGAAAGTCTCGCACTAAAAAGGCGAAGAAGGTGCTGCGGCAACGATCAGCGGCGGATAATTAATTGGCAAAATGAAGCGCACATGGATCATAGTCTCCTTCCCGGACCATGCCATCTTACCGTCATCACACGCTGCAATCGATATCTGAAACACGACGGGTGAGGGAAGTGACGTGGATTTTGCGAAAGACGACATACCACATAAGCAAAATCATTACGGGTTTGTTGTGTATCCGATGGCAAGACAAGATGACCCAATATCGGAGAGTTTGTAAACGAAGGTAAAAATGACGAAGGTGGCCGCGGTCCGTGTATGCTACGCGCGCTTTGCAAAGGGCCTGAAAAGTCAGACACCAGCTCAGAGCAGCAAGGGTATAGGCACGGTAGACATTACGCACTGGACGTCCTCACAACCGGCTCATAGAGCAAAGGCCGGCTGGGAAGTGTCGGGCTTTCCGCATCTTCCAGAAAAGCGATGCGTCAGTATACGTACAGCTGTAGCTATCTTATAACCAACCTTTATCTGCAGGCCACTTCACCTGCTTGTACATGGTCGTCGAGTCAAGGTCTGGACCTCATAAGCCAGTAGAAACGATGCATGAGGGAGAACTACCGACCGAGTAGTGTGCCAGAGCTACATGTGTCGAGAATGGCCTAGGGCGGTGCAATGAGAAACTCGCTGAGAGATAAAACAGAGTAGGGAGGCGCACAAGAAGGAAGCTTCCTCCGGGGAGGCTGTTCACCACCAATCGGCGGAGCACCTTATCTCGATGAGTCAGACAGTGAAAAGCACGTAAAGTGGACACATACGTTGTCGCGGACAAGATTGTTCCGGGTATTGGGCTCAGGAACATCGACGGTAACAAAAGCTGGAGAGTGTAGACGTGAGATGGAGCAGAAAAACCAGGTGCAGACTGACCTTCATCCCAACCGTCTTCTTCGCTCCCAGTATTGCACAAAATCTGAGTAGCATGCCCTGCTACTGCATGGCGCACTCTGTTCAACGGTCACTAGCTACAACCAAGAGTTACTCACAGTGAAGGACGACGAAGTCTCCAGCCCGGACGTCATAAGCAAGCCAACGTAACTCCCGTTCCTAACGAGCACGATTAGTCTACGCACATGGAGGATCTGACAAGAGGCGTACGATGTTCTTCTTCGTCGGATGCTGAGGAGCATTCGGATGGTCCTCCCTCAGGCAGTGAATGTTTGAGGAATTGAAGCTGATGTTGACGAGGAACGCGTACAGAGCTTTCTGGTCTGAGTGAGGTGTCGACAGCTGCGCCTGTTCTCCAGGATAGGCCTGGGCAGCGATAAGCAGGGCTTTGTCGCGTGAGCGATCCCGGGCGACCAGGGTGGCGATATCCTCGTCATATCGCGTTGCGTTCTCGTCTGTGAGCTTCCGCTGCAGCCGGGGAGACGTTGTTCGGCTTCGAGGGGGAATACAGGCGAACGGCGTGGACTGCGCGGAGGGGGCCATGCCTGGTGCCATGGGCGTCGTGCTGCTCCGGGGGTAATGGAGGGTGGAAGAAGAGGATGAAGGCCGAGCCCGGCCGCCATTGTCCCTCTTATATAGGGTCGCGGGGCGGTGGGCGGGGCCGAAGCTGTGCACCGACTGACTGCTGCGTACAATGACCGAATGAGGTATTTCGCTCCACCCAACGCCACGTGCCGCCGACACGGACGCGCAGGCGTTCGTGGACGCCGTCCGGCGCTCGCGGCGCTAGGGTTGCCAGAAGCGACGGTTACAGTCTCTGCCCCCACGAACTTCGGTAGGGACAAAAGGTCACATAGACGGAAAATAGCCACGGCGTATGGCGGCCGCACAACGCGAGCTTTCAGACATGAAGACGCGCAAGTCCAAGTCACGTACCGCCAGAGCAGCTCAAATTAAACGAATAGCTTGGATTACATGGGGGTGTTCTCGGATCTCCTGAGGTTCATAAAGTCTCAGCACGTCGTGTAAAGCATGCTCTTTGCGCGCTTTCCTGGAAGGGGACTCAATTATAATTAGGAACCGCATTGAAACACAACATGGTGAAAGAAGAACCGACCAGGAAGGTTAGAAGAATCTCATTATGTCCGACATCGTTGGATTGCACGAACTTGAGCGTGAACGACACGCGTGCCAGCTAAACAGCTCTAAAGACTCCGCTGGCGATGGTACACGTGATCGCGTCTTGGCGCTTCGATTAGATTAGATAGGCGCAGAAATTATCAACCTGAATTTCTCACCGCAATGTCAGATACGATTCTCTTCCAACACGCAAGCCAATCATGGGCCTAACATAGTCACGAATAGTCATGCCGCGGAACTTTCAACCCCCACATCGCGGAGGGCTTCAACAGCGGGCCCTGTACTCGCTCGCCGGGACAATCTTCTATGACGAGGGGTATTTTGTTCACGAGTTTGCCGCGAAGAACAACCTTACAGAGCCGACGCCCATCACGCAACGAAGTTCACGAGTGAGCGGGACGAAGACATCCTCTTGGGGGATCTGCCGCTTGTCTGACGCAGCCTCGCTGCGGTTAGTCACAAGTTGGGTTTTGCGTTTGAGCTTAACTCGATGCTGGTTGACTTATCCTGGTCGGTATACCACGCCACAACCAGGGCTGCGGTACGCTGTCCTATCATATTCAGGTACCGCTCAACTACTTGTTGTGATGCTCACTTCTACACAGGTCACCTTGCTCCAAGCCTTCCCCCGACGACCGCACACGCCGGCCGCGTAAGGCATAATCGTCGTTTCTGCCGGTCTCAGAAGCACCCCGCCGTTGCGCTGAATAACACCAGCGTAATCATCTTCACGCTGAGCGGTGATGGGATGACAATACGGCACTGTATTTGAGCAGATCTGAGCCCATCAAGGGCGCGACGACGGCGTGGGACGCGTACGGCAAAGGGCGTTCTAGGGCGTCCCACGGCAGGGCACTATATAGTCCCTGACCACATATATACCCGTTGGGTCACTCGCATCTCCCTCCACAACCACCGTCAACCATGACCGACACCCGCTTGACCCTCACAGACTTCGCCCCGCACGTCCCGACGTCGGTGCTCGTGCGCGCCGCCTCCGCTCTGCGCACGGCTTGGGTCACTTTCATCACCGACAACCCGCTGACCTGGTCGTGGGAGCAGGGCAGGAGGAACGAGAGAGCTGACATGGAGGGTATGTCTGACCTTTGATTGGTCAGGTGCCGGCCAATCTCACCTCGCGTATCACAGGCCCTCTATATGTGATCGGTGCGCCAGATCGCCAGATCGCGCCCGGCAAGGCGATACTTGCGACCGTGGAGGAGCTCAAGAGTACGTTTCAGTCGTGCTCACTGCGCACGCCCCGTCTCATGCGACTGCGCAGAATATAAGCCGTTCCTCTTCCGTATCGTCGTCCGCTCGCCGAAAGGCGACCCGCTGCCCAACGCCTCTATCGACCTGTGGCACGCCACCACAGACGGCGCGTACTCGTACAACTCGTACAGCCTGCGCGGGCGCTGCACGACCGACGAGAACGGCGTTGTCGAGGTGCTGACGGTTGCCCCCGGTGACTACGGTGCCAAGAACGCTATTCGTGTCGGCCACTTCCACGTGATGCTCCAGGACAAGGAGAAGAACTACGAACGACTCACGACGCAGGTTTACGTGTGCAAGGGGAACAACGTGGACCTCATGCAGGTCGACTTGTGCGTCATTTTACCATTCCCGTGCCTTGATCAGACGCTCAATACTATTTGGCAGTTTGAATTACGTCCGGAAGACCCGTCCGCA
Source organism: Bjerkandera adusta (assembly GCA_027924225.1). NCBI lineage: Eukaryota > Fungi > Basidiomycota > Agaricomycetes > Polyporales > Phanerochaetaceae > Bjerkandera > Bjerkandera adusta. Next base: position 15,985 of record BSCZ01001926.1, on the reverse strand, counting down.
GAACATGCTCCAATCGTGGTCGCTTCCGGAGAACAACGACGGCGAGAAGTTCCTGGACTTCCCCGAGCTGCTCGCAGAAGACGTCGAAACGAAGAATGCGATCGAGTGGTGGAATGCGAAGTTGGCCACGGCGGCGCCTGACGAGGGCCTGAAGCTGGTCGGAGGCGGCAGCACCGACATCAAGTTGAATAACAAGCCCCGCTGGTTCTGGTTCTAATCTCGCTTTCGCCTCTATCGCTTTGCGCTCGCTTTCCTGGACGTTTTGTACTATTGCCCACTGGGGGCTGTATCCATAGTATTTATTGAATCTGATACTTAGCTTCGCGTGGGACCCAGACATTCCGTTTGATAATTGTGGAACATCCAGATCTACAGCCTAGGCACTCATTCTCGGACGGTAGAAGCTGAAGAATGGGAGTATTTGTTTCGAGCGAGTACATAAACCAGCGGAGATTACATGATGGGAAAGACATGGGGAATCGCTGGTACGCAATTGGGGGTGATACAATGTTCGGTGAAATAATGTCCAGAGAAAGTAGCAAAGGTCCGACAGGTGAAGTCCATTTCTCGGGTATTTGGGTTGAGGGTATGTGTGCGATTGGGTATAGATTCGAAGTAGTTGTGGGATCGCGCGTGTCAGAGCGACGCTTAGCGGGTTCCCGAACCTTGGCTGCGCTGACGTCCGACGCGGATGGTGGCTGAAGGTGTGGGTCGAGCTTAAGTTAAGATAGAGAACGGCCTGTCCATGATCTGCGATGCGTTGTCAGATCGACGATCACATTGGAATAAAAGGACACTTGCCTCTTTGTGTACCGGAAGTGTGGAAATCTGAGAGAAGCTGTTCAGTACCGTGATAACACACGTGGAGAATGGTGAATATTACCACAGGCTTCTGCTGTTTGCGGATCTCGTCCTCCCGACTAGGTTTCATAGATTTACTCTTTTTTTGGTAGATTTGCTCGATGGTATCCTTGCGTGCGTTGTACAACCGCTCGCTGTCAACAGGTCATGAGACCATCGTATCTGACTATGAGAGGTCACGTACTCAAGTTGCCGCTCCAATTCTCTTGGAGTGAGGGGTCTGGCCGCATGTGAATCTAACCATAAAATTAGCTGCAGATACCAGAAGAGACCACGGAGAAGTCTGGACTTACCAAGAATGGGTAGAAGGTGCTAACAAGACGCTAGTCAGTCGGGAATATCCATAGCTAAACGAGACTTACTTGAAGCATAGTCTCCGAGCCTCCCCATGCCTCCTGATTGTCACAGCAAGCGGAGATCGAGATCTGGGTGGTAATGAATTAGACCTTAAATGCATCATAGTTCCATATTGCTTACCACGTATGCGGAGCCGCCGTAACGACATTGTGGTTTAGGTGACTGGCACCGGGGGATCTCAATTGGGTGGTCGCCGACTGCAAGACGTCGTCAGTTTGAATCGCACACGTATGTGAAGATGGATGATTTACTATTGTTCATCGCTGGTATGTTCCGCGTGTACCGACTCGAGTCGAGATCTGTACCGTGCGGCTCGTATCAAAATCGAAACATACCAGAGGGAGAAGTGACACATACCCAATAAAGTTCCGGAGTGGCAGGTATCGGATATGGCCTAGAGCCAGTGAGCAGGTAGTAATTAACCATAGAGGTTAGAAAAGCTCACGACAAGGAAACTGCCGGCAGGAAGACGGTTCACGACCTTTTCGCGTATGGTCTGATGAAAAATCAGTCTCCAGTTCTCGACGTAGAGGAGAGAACTTACGTTATCCCGGATCAAATTGTCCTTTGTGCCAGGAGTAGGTTCGTCGATGGTGACGTATGCTGGAGGACGCATGAGAAAGCGCGCGCTAAGGTATTGGGAATTGCGAGCTGACCTTCGTCTTTCCCATCCAACTCAGTTCCAGTTTTGCTTTCGACCTGCGTAGCGTGCCCTGCCACTGCAAATAGAGACTTGAACAAGAGTTGTAGTGTAGAACTCGACCTACTCACGGTAGAGGACTACAACGTCACCGGGAGCAACACCATCAACAAGCCAGTCGAAGGCGTTTTTCTGAATGGCTGTGTGAGAACGACCGAAGGAGGTGCAGAGCCGAGGAACGTACAATATTCTTCTTGGTCGGATGAAGTTGAGGGTCACTGTCCCCGTCTTTCAAGCAGAGCATGTTTGCAGCGTTGAATCCTTTCTTGGTCAAATACTCCCGGAGCGTTTTCTGGTCCGAGTGCGGCGTCCGAAGAGGACCCTTTGTATAATTCTGGGTGGCGACCAGAAGAGCTTTGTCGCGAGCACGGGGGCGGTTGAGCAGCGCGGAAACCTCCTGGTCGTATACAAATGCGATATCCTTGCTGGGTGTTCGCTGCGGGGTGGGGATACTGCGTTGTCGCGAGACTGAGGGTAAAGCGGGAGTCATGGTGAGGACGGTGGTGAGGAGGATGCAAATAGTGGACTACGAGGCTGGTGATGGGGGTAGAAATGGCCGACGCGAGCTCATTATATGGGAGGGCGGGCGGGGCGGCGGTGTCGCTCCAGGAGCGCTGGACCGAATTTCCCTCCGCGCCCCTCCGGCCTGGGGCAGCGCAGCGTCGCGGAGTCCATTCTACACCAGCCATGGTCTTTGGTTGCCAACATAGCCATCGCCAGAGCGTGACGCGGGTTTGGGCCCAACGGACGCTAGGCCACCGAAAGGAGATAGGAAACATAGCGAAGATCTGTGCGGGATGGCCCAGATAGGAAAAGCGACGAGCGTTACGCCGTCCAAGGAAGAGGGTCGTGGAATCGACCGGGCGGGTCCCTCTCTTTGAGAAATTTCCCGCCATACGTCAGGTGGTCACGCGCTGCGCGAGGTTTCCCGTCAGGTGCCTTGAAGAACGTGTCAGTAAAGGCGTGTCCGATATAATCAACATAAGACTCAACTGTCTTCCCTTGATATTTGGTCTCTCATCAGCTCGAACACGGGAGATGAGCACATGCCGACGCGTGCGAGAGCCCACTGAGCGCCTCCTGTCGGTAGACATCAGTTGGTCCACCCGCCGATTTCGAGCTGAATGAGGCAGTCCGGATGATCCGCCTCTCTTGTTCATCGTTGACATATGCGGTCCAGCGGGCGGCGGGCGGTGCGCGAGCTACTGGCGGTTTCGAGTCATTGCTGACCAAAGCGTGCTACATTTCCTCCTCGGCCATGTACGCCCCGCCTACAGTCGTATATGGAGCACCCGACTTTCCAAGCTGCGCAGCGCAGCCTCGACAGACGCCACACAGCGCCGTTTGTCCCGTGTCCTGAGTAACACTAGCTTGGGTCGTGAGCTTGACAATGCCACAGTATGTTCTAGTAATGCAGTTAAGCGTTCCTGCGTGCAATAACCAATGTCAGGTGTGGAGTTCAGAAGGCCGCGCAGCTTTCGGACCTCATGCACCAATGCGTTGGGCAGGCTAGCCCATAGAACGACCGCAACGAACTGTCAACGTCATGGGTAAAGATTAAGGAAGAAGACTCGCGAGATCCCGAAGACGGCAAGCGCGCCTGGCGCGGCGACCCTGACCGAGACGACTGTCCAATGGCTTCCCGGAGCTTCATGTCAAGAATTCGAAAAATTCGTCCCAAAGGCTGTTTCTTCATTTGCACGAGACGTCTTAGTATAACAGCTCGATATTCATATCTTTATTTTTGGAACCACATGTTGTACCGCCTCCACAGAGGCGTTCACCACGATGATGGGTGCTTCAACAGGGTCTGTGTGATGCGAATCAGTAAGGCCACAGCTTCGACAGAACAGGACGCACCCCGCCATCGATGAGGACGGTCTCTCCATTTATGAACCAATTGGTAACCAAACAAAGCGCGAGCGCGCCGACGTCCGTCCTGGATCCCGCACCGAGTGGCTGCGAACCATCCTCGGGAGGCGGCTGTGTGGACGGGACAGCAAAATCGAAAGTATGGTGCGTGAAGCGCGACTGTCCGAGTTCGTCCGCAGTACCCTTCGCGTTCATTTCAGTGGGGAACAGCCCTACGGCGGTCGCGTGAGCCGAGTAGTCTGTGGAACGCTAGAAACGACATACCAGGGGCGATACCGTTCACCCGAATACCCAGCGGAATGAGCTCGTGCGCGAGTGTCGCTGTCGCATGACCGACCGCGGATTTCGAGTACATGTACGGGAACGTGAAGCCGGACGTCGCGGGGTCCTTCGTCCAGCCGTTCATGCTGCTCGTCATGATCACCTGTGGTGCGAACTTGCGCCCGTTGGGCGTAGCCCGGTACCCGTTTTCCTTCCACTTGTTGAGGAGGGGTAAGAACGCGAACGTCGTCCAGTACGGCCCAACGGCGTTTGTGTGCATGGCGATTTCGAAGTCTCCCTCCTTCAGGTTCTCGAAGTACGCCTTTTGGAAGGCCTCGACAGTGGCCTCCTTCGGCCGAACGTACTCGCCGTTGAAAACTCTAATCTCCGCGATCAGCACTGCGGAGAACGATTAATGTAGAAGTGCGTACCCCGCGTTGTTGAAGAGTACAGTGATGTACGGCGTCCGCTTTTGGAGCTCTTCCGCCAATCTAATAGCCTCGGACTATCGCGACGATCGCAAAGTGAGATCGGGTAACAGAATTAACATGGATCTGCTCACCTTTTTGCTGATGTCACCTTCGATCCCGTAGATCCTCCCTTTCCTACCAGTGCGCTCCGCGGCATCGTTGTATGTTTTCGCGACTCTAGCACGCGAAGATCGTTAGTCGCGCATGGCACATGAGCCAAATCGATAGGCCTTACTTATCAAGTTCAGCCTGGTTGAAGCCAATGATATACACTGTCGCGCCGTTGGACATGAGTGTGGAGCTGATCATGAGCCCGATTCCCTGCGCCGAAGTTCAGGATCGCATTCCGGTAGGAACGATCGCCACGTACGCTTCCTCCACCTGTCACGACTGCGACCACACCCGTGAGGTCGAACAGGTTGGTCACATTGACTTGATCCAGAATCGCGTCGGCCATTTGGAGGGGGAAGAGTTGCGTGAGAAGTGTTTCTTGTCGAGAACGGCATCCGACTCGAGCTTATATACTCGTCGCATCGAGTCTATCTTTCCGAACTCCTTCCTTCGGCCCCGAAAGGGGTCTACGACACCTGACGGCATGACCTCATAGCCAGAGGTATAGTCATATGTTGAGCGTCACAAGGACATCACGGTTGAGCTGCTCCAGAAGTTGGAAAGAGATGTCTTGGGATTCGACGACCCACTCCTGATCCCGAGACGAGAGCAGTCTTCGAGCGTTGGCGGAGTTCTTCTGTGGTTCCCGAATGTTCTTCCACAGGTGTCGAGTCATGTTGCGTTGGCGGGAGCGCGGTGAACGAGGGCAACAAAGAGTAATGTTATGGAGAGATGGTTGTCGGGAGTAAAGCGATCGCGATCAATTGATCTTACGACGGAGCGCGGGACTGCCAAATTGGGAAATGATGCGCCGTTCTGCATCTTCCGAGCGCCGAAGCCTTTCCAACAACCACAACGTACGCAGACCGTCAAAATCTGCGAAAAATAATACATCTCATCTGGCGCTCGGTACTATGGCTTCTTGGGGTGCGCATCTAGCCTACCGCCTCACGCAACTCGAATCCACCGCAGCGACGCATCGTGTGGCTCATGCGACGAACTCCGTTACCGTGTAACTGATTGGAGTTCTCCACTCCTATCAGTGATCTTAACGAGGAATGCAGGTTCTCAGTCGCCGCTTCTCTCGGACAAGCCCCGATATTTGACTTCTCGAGATCGATACAGCCGGCATTCTAGTGGTCAGGGGTAGGCGATCGACTGGGAACTATTGCAACACTGACTTCTAGGAGCAATGAAGGCCGATGAAGCCATCAACCCAGGAGAACAATCCTTCACGATCGCTATTGATCATCGGGTATGGTACCTCCTGGCTGGTATCAACGGCAGCGATTGACCCGGCCTGCATTTTTCGGTCGGCGCCTCCCAGCTTCGGGAGGGCGTGGAGCAAACGCATATTCGGGCAACATTGAATCGCGGCCCTTTCGCCATCTCTACATAAATAGGCGTTCGCTGCCGCCATCTGCGAGTCTCTCTCACCCCATTCATCTATAATGGTGTCGACGTCACCTTCCAACGATATCGCTGAGGCTGAGTATGCCAGCGCACTTGCAAAGGCGTAAGTCACTAGTTCGACATCCCACGTGAGTGTCGAAGTTGACATGCTTTTATATTATTTCGAGGATATTTGCCAGCTACTGCGCAGTGGCTATAATATGTTCGAATTGTCAATCCTCTTCACTTCAACTGAACGCGCTTCTGATCCTCTTTTGCCAGCATTATTGCCCCTATACGAATATATCATCACTTTCGACCGGGAGATCGCAACTATATGGCAACGACACAGAAAGCTCACCTTTGCGTCGATGCTTCTCATATCCACCCGATGGTACATGGTAGTTCTCGCGGCTACAAGCTTGATACCCGCCTCCAAATCAAACTGCAAGCTGCTCATCATATGGTCCGAATGCGTGACGTTCTTTGGGTACATACAAGTAGCAGGTACGCCTAAAATTCCAGCTGATGTATACCATTTTCGCTAACCCAAATAGCGTTTTCCGCTCTACGCGTGTCCGCGATATGGGAGAGAAATTCTCTCCTCTTCATCGTCGTCTTTGCCCTCGGACTGACGCCACTCGTAATCAACGTGGTGCGTTCCCCATACTCACATAGTCTGTGTAAATACCCGGGTATTGACTTGACGAAAGTATCTCATCTCACTCCACGCGTCCACTTCTCAATCAGGAACGCCTTGAGAAGCGATACCTGGAGTATCCAAACGAACATTTGATATGTGAGTATCTTGTATTACTCGTTATCTTGTCTAACATAATTTACTAGACGTAAGTTACTCATGTCTTAGATAAAACATGGCTCATGGCCTCTCGTTTCGTAGTGGTCATTGCAACTCGTACTTCGTTGATCACAGCGGACGCCTTGGTGCTCCTGTTGACATCGATCAAGACCTATCGCCAAGTCGTGGACGGGAGAAGGGCCGGGGTGAGCATGTCTGTTTCGAGATGTCTCCTCGAGGACGGTCAGTCACAATATCTTCACAACTTTTGATGTCTAGCTCATAGTCTAGACAGGCGCATTCTACTTCATGTACGTTCCAAACGCTGACGCAGATGACTTGATGCGCTGACTGTCTCGACTGGTCTTCGTTAGCATCCTTTTCTCTCTGAATATTGCTGTTATACTCTCGCATCGCTCATCCGTAAGCTCTCGCGGAAGTCGACCCAGCCCTACCTCACAGTGTTTCAACTTAGGGAGGTCCCGCAATTTCTCTTACTGCGTTGGCGATGGCAAGTGCTCGTCACTTTGGGCGAAGGCTACGCTGATAGTTTCTGTCAGCCTCCGGTCTTGACGAACCGCTTCATGCTGAATCTACGACAAATAAGCTACGGCGAGGACGCGCAGACCCTGAGAGAATTCTCAAGGGTTTCGGCACCTCGCGCCGGAGACAGCTTCTTCGGAAACTTTGGCGAGCCGCTAGAGCACGGTGTACCTCTCAGCGACGACGAGAGACCAGAGGAAATGGACGAGGGGCCGCGGGCAGGTCACGTTTTCTGAACTGATTCCGAGCTCGACAATAGCGCGTCGAGCGCTATACACGGGGTAGGAGGAGCGGAAGCAGTGCCGTAGGACCCTGTCGCTTTCCTAGTCAACTTCATCTATGCTGAGGCGGACAATTGTCAGTGTTCGAAGCTTCCTCTGAAGGCTCGCTAAGAGTAGTCACAGCTGGAAACTGAGTGGAAATACTTCCGCAGTACGTCCGGAGGCCAAGGCTATGCGCGGCGCAAAGCGCGCCGAGAGGTTGGAAACGGTTTTCCACTCCTTTTTGGTCTTCAAGACGTGCCTGTGAAATTTCATTTCGGCCAGAGGCCAGGCTGGCATTTGTAATTCGCCCGATGTGTGCGTCTGTCGTAGCGGCAAGATGCGATACGCTTCGGTGGACGAATTCCAAAAGGCTGTGCCGGATGGCATGTCCGTGGACGAGGATGGCATCCGCTGTGGATGTGGATGGTCCCGTCGCAAATGACGTTTTGTTGAAAAGTAGTCTTCTATTGTAGCGGAACTTCGGAATACGAAGACAGCTTGGAAAGCTTCTCGAGTCTAAACGTGGCAGCGCGAGCGGTCTTCGCCTGTGCAGCTTCTGTGTCGCGCGTAACGACAGTTATGACTCCTGCTCACGACTGCGCAGAAACAACCCGAGGAACTTACTCCACTCGTCCAGCGGAAGGTTCCGCGGCGGACCTCAGAGGAAGGGCGACGCGCGGACACAATTCACGAACTGTTGGCCCTGCGCCGAGAGCGGCTGTGTGTCCCAGTATTTCCTCCGACACGCCTGGAGCGGGTGTACAACGCGTGGCCCTCGTGCATCTGACGCTTTGTTCCACGAGGCGGGACCTCGGAAAGCCTGACCGATGCAGACGCGCGAACGCGCTAATTAGCGGACGCGACCCATCAAAATACGCGATCACGTGTGCGCCAGCGCGAGGCGCGCTTATCCTTTCCACGCTCCTCTTTCGCGGTCTATCATCTCGATTGGCCGGACGCGGGAAATACCCACCCAGAACAGACCGTTCAGAGTGCGCTTTATCCGTGATTTTATTTGTATACTTATTGATACCTTTTTCAGGGCTTTGATAGCTAAAACCACACATTCGAGAGTCTCGAAGACGTCCAGGCGTCGAAAAACTAGTTTCGGCACGCTAGAAAATTCGGTATGCTTTACTGCAGCAGAAGAAGTGCTACCGCAAACCGAGCTTACTTGGTTCAGCCTCCTGCATACTCGCTCGAGCTCCGAGTGTAACGGCGCTTCGCGTTTGTGAATGTCGCTCGAATTCTTTCCTTCTTTTAGCGCGGAAATCCTTATCGTTGCCAGATCTTCCATCTTGTCCCGAACGACCACTACACTCACCATTTCTCCCCCTCGCTGTAACAGATGCTGTCCTCGACACCAGCGACCCCAAATACCCTTGGCCGTCGCTTACCGTGGTCTCTGGTCCTGCCGAGTGCCGAAGTCGTCGAGTCAACCGTTCTTCTATGCGGAGGCTGGCACTCGTCGGTGAAGTGGAGCGGGGGACCCTGTCGTGGCTGGGGCGGGCGGGCGAACCTGTGTTGGCCAGGCGCCCCCCGCCCTCCTTGACCATTATTTCCTCCAGAGTACTTAAGACCAGGCCGTGGTCACCCAGTTCCCCATCCCCCCTTCCACACCACAACATTTGGGTACTTCAGCGCAAGCAACGATGCCTGTGCTCTCTACTTGTCAACCTACAATGCCTCATCGTCCGCCCCCTCGAAGCTGCACACTACCACGTCCGCCCTCGAGCGAGAACGCGGTGCCGCACCCCCAGGCCGTCGACCCCCACGTCCCGCGCGACCACTCACGCGACAAGGCCCTCCTGGTCGCTGCCCAGAAATTTCCCGTGGCTTCGCCGCTGTCAACACCGCGTTCCGACCAGGAAGCTCTGTACAAGGATCTCATCTACAAGGGCTTCAAGCCGGGGAACATCCACCGCCTGGTAGACAATCACCCGGACGACTACTGGCGCCCGACGAAGGCAAACATCGTATGTGACCTCACTCACTCTGTTCCCTATGATGAACAAAACTGACGATACTCACAGATTCGGGAGTTGATCTGGCTGGCGTCCGGCGTTTTACCCGGAGATTTCGTCGTCTTACACCGTGAGTACAATACTTTCGAGGTTTATCGCACCTTTAATCCCTCCGCTAGTGGCAGGGCACGCTATTCAGGTCAAGTGCACTACCGGGAGCGAGCAAGACGGCAAGGACGAAGGCAAGTGTATCCCCTTCTTGTTCAATGCTTCCTCTTCCTTACTAGACCAATAGCCTACGTGACCGTCGACGACCCTCAACCCAACACTAAGAACAACCTTGTTCTAGACAATGTGCGTCCCCTCGTGGATGGCTAGCACGTATCTCATACTCCTTATTACCAGGTCATCCGTCGACTCCTGGTGAATAGTCTTCCCGCCGACAGCTTCCTACTCGTATGTCCATATACGTCGTTTGGATGACGCGCAATGATCTTGATGTGAATCTATCACAGGCGATCCTCGATACGTGCAGTTCAGAGACGCTTCTGGGTGAGTGATCTTCTAGAGGATCTGCGCTTATCTTACATGCCCAACACAGACCTTGACTCGACGACCAAGTATACACCAACCGCTTGGCCCGTCGGCAAAGGCAAGACTTCTATTTTCATCTCGTCGTTTCCTGCATGTATAAACATGATGCCCTAGATCCTGAGAGCCCGACACTTCCCAGCCCGGTGTCAAGACCTAGGCGGATGGTCCTGAGTAAGTTATTCACCATTTCTTTGGATGCCTTGTGGCTTATACGTACATCAACAGGCCCTAGTCAATCCAGGCAAAATAGCCTTCACGTGGACTCTAATGCATCGTCGGCTTCTGTGGCGTTACAGCGCTCTTCATATCCAGACCGTTTCGCACATGTCGTGAGTCAACAATCACATTGACACCATGCTGCCGTTTGACACGTTTTTCTCGTAGCTATCTATTGCTGCTTGTCAAGACGGCCAGGAGGCCTGGGGTGCGGATATCACCATGGTCAAGGTAGGCTTCGCACAACGTTCCCGCATGTCGTCGCTAACGATTTCTACAGCACCTTATCCGTATCATTAGTACGCTGCATTGCACTTCGCGGTCGATCGAAGCTGACGCAATTCTTAGATGAGCGTCCAGATAAGCCTCTTACTCCGATGAAGCTTGAGAAGAAGCTCGAGTAAGTCGTTCTTCTCTGGTCTCCGTCACACCGCCTTTGAGTGTCATTTTAGCAAGGGGCTGTACAATGCACGCAAGTGTGCTGCGGAGACGCGGCTTAAGGAATTAGGGATGGCCTGGAGCGACACATGGGAGAAACAAGTCAAAGATTGCCAGAGACCGAAGGTACGCTTTACTCCCTTAGCGCTGGTTGGGCACTAAATCCTTCCTGGTAGGTTACTACTCTCCCAGACTACAAGGATGTGAGCGTACCGACTTCCTCAGGTACAATAATCATCTAACCCGTCACCTTACAGATTCTGGGGCAGCCTTTCACCATGCTGACTCCGCGGGCTCCCGTAAAGCGAGCCTCTTATTAATGCAGCTGCGACTCAAGCCTCGAATACCCAATCATTCCCATCGCTCTTTCCGCAATTGATATCCCGCAAACACCGAACAAAGACCCGAACAGGCCATATACCCCATAACAAGTCGACATACCAATACCTCCTATACCCTTCCGTCATCTCTTGGACATCATTTCTCCGGACATTTTATCCTCTTATGATGCGTACCGGCGGATTCTTATGTTAATCCCATCGTGTAACCTCCGCCGGTTTATGTACTAGGCTACGCTGCGCTATGACAATCCTTTCCAGCTTGATTTCGTTTCGGATGTCCGATACCCACCGAGAACACGGTAAAGGCCCGCTCTGATAGGGTTCCTCATCTTATGGTAAATCTATGACGCGGCGTTCCCAAAGCCGCCACAGACGTGAACCTGCATTAGGCCGTGGAAATCGTCGGTGGGCAACGTGTACGGTGTACCGCATAGCCCTGACGGCCGGCCGTTTGTGCCACACCCGGCGGATGGGCATCTAGAGCGCTAGCTATCCCGGCGCCCACGAAGCTGCGTGAAATGCTTTAAACGTCTGAAGTGTCGATATCGTGCGGCTCCGAGTTGCCAATATGCAATGCATGGACTCGGCGGGGGAGGACCATCCTGTGTGACGCATGTCACAGCCCAGGAGAGTGTGACGAGACTATCGTCACAGCCAATCAATGAGTCGGGAATTTCAGTCGCTGTGACCCGTCGTGACAAACATAACATAGCGGGCGTTTACGGATTGATGTCTCTCATTTCCCGCGTTCATGACTGTGGTCTTTCAAACCGCGGTTGGGCCAGGGATGTGAGCAAAGAAGAAACCTTTCTTCACCGTGAGCGAATTTCTGGCACATTATTTGACTCATTAAACCACAATATTCATAACTCGCACTTCTCAGGTTCAGTACTCCAGGCGCGCGGCGTGCGGATATGCAGAATTGAGCCCGAAAATGCTTCTACATCTTTCGGTGTGCAATTGGGCACTGAACGACCTTGAAATTAGTACATGTCTACGAGATTTTCCTCTTTGATTCGTACCGGGCGCTCCTCAGATTGACGTTTGACTTGCGCCGGGTCACGGTGCCTTGCCCGGCGACCACACCCCAGCCATGCTCCGCCTCCCTTTTTTCTACCCTCTAGGCCGGCCTCCTCTATTGTTCTACCCTCCGAACGGCCGGAGGTATAAACACACGGCGCACTGGCTGCAACAAACCGAATTTACGATCGGTTCGCCGCCGGGCGGGTGACGTATCGGGTCGAGCAATAGTTTCTCTACACTGCCATCCGCCAACCGTATTCCTCGACGGTTATTTAACACACTCTCGTCTGCCATGTCTTGTCCCCCATCCCCTCTTCGACGTGCTGCCGGTCATGGCACCATGCGCGGCCAGGACAGCTTCGTCGCCCAAGTCCACACCGCGCCCTCTGGCCCGCCGCCAGCCCAGACGACTTCCTAGTCTGGCACCCCGCGACACGGTCGCTTTCGTTGATCCCCCTCGTGTGTCGAGGCCGAAGGCCCTCTTCGTCACGATTTCCGACTACCCGGACGCAGACAAGTACCACACGCTCAACACCGTGCGCAACGACCTCAAGAACCTCCAAGACTACCTCCAAGACGATAGGAAATATGTCACCGAGGACGTCCACATCCTTAGTTGTGATTCCCCGGAGCTGTCGCTGCGCCCGGCGAAGGCAAACATCGTACGTACCCCGTCTCACCCTCTGGGACGGGCCCATGTATTGACGGGCCGTCTTCAAAGCTTCGCGAAATATATTGGCTCGTCGAGGGAACAGGTGCGGGGGACTTCCGGATCTTCTATTGTACGTCTCACATCTTCCGTGTTGGGTCACACACATATGTTGATCATCTTCGTGGACAGACGCGGGGCATGTCGCGCAGAGGCCAACAACTTCGAAGACCGAGCGTGACAGCATGGACGAAGGTTTGCTTTTCATCTTGCTTTTCATCCCGACTGTTCTCCACACTGAGCTCCACGTTTTGTCTTCAGCCATTGTCACCGTCGATGTCGAGGACTCGCATCACCCACGAAAGAACTTGGTTCTCGACAACGTACGCTGCGTCTTCCGAATAGCTTACGCCTACTCACGCCGTCAACAACAGGAACTTCGTGTCAGATTGGTTAATGGGATGGGCAGGGGATCGACGCTCGTCGTAAGTTGATCGACGTTCTGTGACGCACTCGCTGATGACAACGTGCAGGCCATTCTTGAGGGGTGTCACTCGGAAACCCTTTTAGGTGCGCCTCTTCACTGTTACGTTCTCAATACTTGCCCACAAGCTCCCTCCTCATCCAGACTTGGACACGACAAGGGTGTTTTCTCCCACAGGTCGTGCTTCGTTTAGCGATGATAGCAACTTGCCCGCGCTATCCAGTAAGCAATAGTGACATGATCGTCCACTTTGTCTCAATGTTACTTAGGTACGCGACGCCTGAAGACGGACCATGCCATCCAACGAGAACGGGGTGTATCACCCGCGCGTCGACATTCCGGTCCCAGTGTTTATGACTGTACGTTGACCCGAGGTATTTTCGGTGTCATGAAACGATGTGCATCACCGGCAAGCTGTCGAACTATTAGCGAGTACGCGAACGTGGTACGCACTCCTCTAGTTCAATAGACATACTTTAAATAACTTCCATCGCCACAGGTCAGCATCTCTGCGTGTTTGGACAGCGAGAAGTCGACCACCAACGACAAGACCATGGTTTATGTGAGCGTCACAGTGTTCTCACGCTAAGCCGAAGCCTGACATCCTTACAGCTTCTCGTAGAGCTATTTCGTAAGTGATGCGCTGTAGATACTTGAGAAGACCGCCGCCAACACCCACCCATCTATCCAGGAGCAAACGCAAACTCTCCTCTGACACCACGTACGCTTCAAAGGTGTATCGCGTAAGTCTGTAGTAATATCACTCGTCAGAATGCTGACAAGTCTATAGAGAACGTCTTGTCGAAGAGAAATTGGAGACCGCACGTTGCGAGTTACGGGGGCCACTAACTTTGAAAGACGATACGGAGATCAGGACGATGCAGAACCCCAAGGTAAAGTCGTCTTATATCTCAATGCGTCATGCAAGCTCACTGTTTGCTCAGGTCTCTACGCTTCGCGGCTCTACGTATGTGAGTTGCACATGACTAAGCCTACCGAGCGCAATTCTGATACCTTTCTTCCAGCTGCTCGATGAACCTCTGATCATTCCATCCGCCTGAGTGCGAGGGTTCGACTCCTTGAGTCTTACCCTGACGAACATTCACGACCATCTTGTATTCTTTTTTCTGGCCCTCGCACTTTCATACCAGGTTTACGTTTGACGACACATGTTAACCTTAACCTATATACCACCCACAGCTCGTTACGCTATTTTGACATATAATGAATATCATTTTCAATAATACAAGCACAATCATAAATATGACACAGAGAGAGCGGCCGGTGTGGATATCTGTGCATCTCGTCAAGAGAGTGATTTGGAGTCTACCGCGTTCCCCGGGAGTTACACGGCTGTAGCCAGCGAAATATTACGCCTACTAATGCTGTCAACAACAGGAACCCCGTGTCAGATTGTTTAATGGGATGGGTAGGGGATCAACGCTCGTTGTAAGTGGATCAACACGCAAACGGGTTCTGGACGTAGTGGACGTCTAGGAAGCGCACAGTTGAGAGATATAGGAGATGGCTTAGGAGGTGTGAGACCGTGCTACATGTGGGTATCGAGAGAACGACAAGGGTATCAAGGGAATAACGAGGGTATCATAGTATTGCACATGGAGTGATGGAGACGCTGCGAGCGTCTAGACATTTCGACGCTACTTCCTGGGACGAAGTGTGCGACCGCCCGCCCTAGGTATTGGAGGCTTGTCATTTTGACGCGCCTCGATGCGAGGGGTGGGAGTGATTGCGGCAACTGCGCGAGTGCGAGATGCTCGTGGGGCTGGCAGCTCGGCGGGCAGTGCGCGTGGTCGAAGCGTACGAGTGGACGGTGGGCGAGAAGGCTGGGCACCTCGCGTATTCCTCCGTGTGCTCCGAGTATGAACGTTCTCCGGGGGATTATCGTCCAAGTCCACGTCGTGTACAGAAAGTTCCTCTTTTCTTCTACGAGCAGCCTTACGCGGCGGTTTTGGAACTTCATCGGCTTCGACGGCGTTGGCGCGTTTTCTTCTGGTCGCCGGGGCAGGGCGAGCAGGTTTCTTCGCCACGGGTGGCACGGCGCGACTTGGGCCCGCTGCAGCTGCTTTTGGGGGGGCCTTCTTCCGAGTGGGCGCCGCGCGTGGTTTCTTGGCGGGAGCGACTGGAGCATCGGCTGCAATCTCCGGCTCTTCGCTGATATCTTCCAGTCTCCTCTTGGATCCTGTAGAGGATGTCGAGCCATAATCGCGGAGCTTGACAACCCCTGCGAGCCTTTGCTCCCTGGGTATCTTCCAGTATTCGTCGGACAAAGGGCGCAGGCAAATGTGCCAATCTTCCTCCCTGACGCACAAGACGCAGCGTCGAACGTCGTGGATAATCCCCCCGAGAGCGTCGTGAAGCCCGTCCGCAAGCCCGAGACGTTTGGAAGGCAGTGCGGCGATGTCTCTCTCGACGTTTTCATAGAAACGCTTGATCATATCCCGGGCCTCGACAATGAGGCGAGAGATGTCTGTCTTCTTCTTCTTGTCTAGAGAGACGAGACTGTGCCTGAGCGCTGGGTGGAGCTGGTATGTGCTGAAGTACGATGATGCGCTCGTGCGAGCCTGGGCTACAAACCACAACAAGAGGGAGAGGGTAAGGAAGTAGGCACGCGTACGCTCTGATAGGG
>BSCZ01001917.1:0-120097 GCA_027924225.1 Bjerkandera adusta | reverse complement strand
AATTCTGCGGAATCGGCCCTGCCCGAAAATGACCACAATTTGGGCCAAACGGATCGCTCTTTTAGAGGGATAATGGGGGGTCCTCCGCAGACTGCCGGATAATGACGTCGGCGTCTTCGTGCAATGGGAGCGCGCCGATTTTCGCGAGGACGGCATCAGTCGTGAGCTTGGCTGCATTGAAATAGTCTACTACATATGTCCTTGGAATAAGAAATATCGTAACCAGTGTTCATTTCTCTATGTCCGGGCGTGCTTGCTCTAATCGCAGTCGTGCCTGCTCCAGCGCGCGGTAGACATCCGCCGCGAACCCTGAGTCTGGCTTCAGGTCGAACAGTGCCATAAGTTCAGGGACCGCCTCCTTCGTCAACAGTAGTTTGCGTCCTGGCGACTCCTTTGATGGCTCAGTCTTCGAAGAGTACTTCTTGTATACGGCGTCCAATTCCTCGCTTGGTTGGGGAACGATTGCGCCTTTCTGGAGGAGCTGTCCCAAGTAGGACGACGACTTGTACGCTGCGGAGATAATTCAGCGAGAGCCCTGTGGTTCGAATACGTGCTACGGACCTTTCCAGTGTGACCACGCTCTCCAGATGCAGAAGAAGAAGGGGAGGTTGGGGATGATAGCTATCGGAGATATAAGCCGACGAAAAATAGCGGACAAAGTGAGGGCGTACGTATTACCATGAACGGAGCCGTCAAGGGGGATACCAAGAGCCAGGTGTATATCCCTCTTCTATGTCTTGGAGTCCGTTTCTCGACCAGCGTGTGGATATGATCAAGCGGAAGCGTACATTGCGTACTTGGGTAGATCAACGGTATCTGCGACACACGTCAGTCGGCTGCCCTCAAGACTATCCACAAGTGCTCAGACTCACTGGTTCATGTTCCTCGGGTTTTATGTCGCTCTCGCTCTTTCCGAAACGCGTCAGTGTTGGTCCCAAGGATGGATCGAGTGACTTGAGCGCGAGCTCCTCGAAGTCGATCCTATCGTTCAAACGTTGGCCATAGAGGAACGTTCTACGCTGCAAAGACCACAAAGTCAGTGTCGACCCCAAAATAGCTCTACTTGAAAGAGCAGAAGCAAAGAACGCGATAAAACCGAAGCGTCAACATACCTTCCAATGTCCCTCTGGTGCCTTGCCCCACCCTGTCCACAAGTCCGACGCCTTATTCACAGCCCACTGGCTCCACCCGTCTTTATTTTCCTCTCCTGCAGGCGGGGTCACGAAGTGATAATAGGTCAAATGCCCGGTATCTGTTGGTGGACGTCCGGTGGTCTTGTGGGCGGTAACGAGGGGGAGGGCGACGATGCGCAGAGACCGCCTCGTGAGTTGGGGGAGAATAGACATGAAAGTCTAGTTTCGTGGCGACAGCAGCGTGCGAGGAGGTCGAGGACGGGGGCTGAGTCGGGGCGGTCGTGAAATAATTCGTTGGAATGAAGAGTCAAGACTCAAGTACTCAAGACGCGTGGAGAAGCGCGTCTCTGTCTTCCACGTGGATATCGCGTGGTGGGCGGGTGAACATCGTCCGAGTCTGGTGGTCGACTCTCACTGGCAGACTGGTATCCCTCGGAATTATTCAAATCTACTGGGGTGTCAGCAGCTCTCCGAGTTGATATCATCATTGAAGATTGAGAGACGTCGTCTTTGAACTGTTCATGATCATTTCAAGATGGGCCATCTGTTACAGAAGCTCACAACGTATATAAGTCAGGGTGCGCCACAATTCACCTCCATTCTCCCACCAACAGCAATGTCTCAGGAGCAAGACATAGAATTGCTATCCAGCGTGTTTGTGCCAGATTCACCTGACCTCCGTCTTGGTTTCTGACTCTGATCGCACGCTACCGCAGATTCATCGTCATATGTGCTCTGAACGCATCTATGGGTCCGTGTCGACTATCTTTTCCTTCTACTAGTAAATATTATGACGTATGCTCATGATTTGGCTTGCAGCGCTGTCTATGTACGAAGTCGTCTTGACACTATCGCAAGAGATTAGCACAATATGGCAACGCAAGCTGTCATTGGCTTCTGTCTTGTTCATTTGGACAAGGTGGACGCTCTTGGCGAACATTGTAATGTGGATATCGGGTTTCCTTTATCCTGCTACGCCAACAGTGAGTCTGTTCGAGTCTTGCTATCCTATTTGCAACTTGAATCCACTGATGCCGAAATTAGAAGTAGTTGTCCCCCCGTGTTGTTTATCCGGAGCGCAATGTTGACGACGTTTGCGTACTAGCTGCACATCAACAAACCCCATAGGACTTCTCACCCAAATATTCACCTTTTTCAGCTACTTACAAGCAGCAGGTGCATACCTATAACGACCTTCGATACCCTCGATTGACACTCTTTTTGCAGCATTCTCCGCCATACGAGCAGCCGTATTACTGGATAAACGCTGGAGTGTTTTCTGGGTTGTTTTTGTACTGGAATGTGTTCCGCTCGGAACGGATATTGTATGTTCTCCGACTACCTCAACTATATTACAGGCTCATTATTTACCCACAATGTTTCAGTTCGGCAATACGAGGGCAGGTGGCTTTTACATGTCCTCCCCTAATACCGGCCCATCGTGTGTCATCGGTTTCGATGTTTCACCCCGCCTGAACGAAATGTAAGTGCTCGAATATACTCTTGCGTGAGACTTGGTACTCATGTACCCAAATAGAAGTAAGACGCATGCGTACTATCTATTGACCAGTGTTTGCTAAGGCAAATAGTGCTTCTTGTTACTCGCATTCCCGCAGTCCTGGGAGATTTGATTGTGATTGCTATCACTATCAGGAGGGCCCTTCATCTTCGACGGGAAGTGAGAAGGCATCATTTGAGCACGCCCTTCATCGAATGTCTCATATCTCATGGTGAGAATCCTCATATTTGGTCCTATAATACCCTATGCGCATGTTAACATATTTGTCTATTCCTCCCAAGGTGCGATATACTTCGTGTAAGTGTCTTCAGTCCTCCGCGAGTAGCTCGTGCAGCTACGACTGTGACGTATAGTGCACTCCTCGGTTTGAACCTGTGTCGCATCTTCATCTTCTACCAAGTATGTGACGACCGCATACATGTCAAGTACTCCACTAAGTTTGCATCTCAGAGAAACGTCCCAATCAATGGTTTTCTCTCGGTACTGGTAAGCCTCTTTACCTCATGACATAGTCCGGTGTCATTAATGGTACTCAACAAACACAGCCGCCAATCTTGATATGTCGGTTCTTAATGAACCTCCGACAAATTGATGCCAACGACTCGACGAATGACCACAGTACGCCTACTGTTTGGTCAACCGTACGATTCCGCGCACGCTCTTCCATTTTGAACAGCATGGGTGGTCAACTCGAAGACTCCCATTATCGCGACGAACCAGAGGGCTCCCACCAACTCACGGACGAGGCCGATTCCCCCGTAAATATGAGCAATGACCCGGAAGATGACTCCAGGGCCCGGGATGTGAGTTGAGCGCGTTAAAAGTTCGACAGCTCTGACCCAAAGATTATAGGTTCCTCGGACAACCTCACCTGCTGGCCAAATAAGTAGCAATATATAGACCTGCCAACAGATTTTCCGCATTTTCCTAGCTCGGTTTGTGGAGTTTGGTATGAGTAGAATTCTGTATTTGTGTTTGTGCGTCATGATTGACCCTCATCTGCTTCCTGTATGAGGGCCGTACGCTCCAACCCTGTCCAGTTAGAAGAACCAGTGGAAACCCGTCACACCAAACACCATTTGGCCATCTGCACAGCTAGAAGCATACTAATTCAATGGACATGGTTGTCTTAGTTGTGCCGATCATCGACAGCGCCACATAAGGTTCAAGTTTATTCAAACGAATTACTTAGACAATCGGTCGCGATGGAATGTGATTATACACGTGTTCAGCTTCAAACGGTTGTTCTAGACTGCGCATAAAATTACGTCCTAGGAGTCGAGAGACGCACCTATTGCTACAAGTATCCATGGCAAGCTGCTCAACTCGCGTTCTTGATTGCAGTATCTTCGAACGGATCGCCCCAATCTAACAAGCGTGAGATTTTCAATGCTGCATTACGGAGACACGAGACATACTTCTACATGTCTGCTTTACAACTGACACGACGAGTAGCGTATTTTCTGTCGAAAACCGGACATACGTCAAACGCCTACGTCCAACGCTCAGTCCAAGAGCCCAGCGTGACATTGGTTAAAATAGGCCCAGCGTATCCGTGTTCTAAACTAAGGCTTGTGCAGGTACCGTGGTGTGTTTGAAATAGGCGACAAACTCGTCAGTACAAGGTGCCCGTACTGCTACAGCCGAGAACCTCCATCCACACAGGCGCGACACCCGTCTCCTCGCATCCGACTTCCATTCCATTATCCCTCAACACAAGGTACTCCCTGTCGGGAGTTTGTACGATGGCCAACGCTGGATGTAGAGGCTGCTTGGCCGCGGTCACAAAGTGCACGCTTTCTACATGATGATGACTGGTGAAGAATCAGCACGATGAGGTTATGCGACGTAGAATTCTGGGCTCACGCAGGCAGGAAGAGATTGAGATTGGGCGTTTGCTTGAGTACGGGCGGCGCGTGGAGATTTGGCATGCCGGCGAAGTCTTGAGCCATTTCTGTTGTTGACATCCAAGTCCCGCTGACACTACAAGACGCGACGTTAAGCAATCGTCAGCACAGTTGAGCGAATTGACCAGACCTGTTCCGTACAACGCAGGCGAGGATGTATCGTTCAGCCACAGTACGCTTGAAAGCACCGACTTCGCCCTCATTCGATGTCCGCTTCAGCCACAGTCTGCTGATACCGCGTTCATACTCCTCGAAGTGCGCCCATTTGATGCAGCTGGGCAACGAGGGACTTGGGCTCGCGGACTTGATACCGCGTTTGTGGATGTAGGAAGACCAGTCCGCGCGTAGGCATGCCATCCGAAGTTTTCTGCCGTTGCTACCCGAACCTTCAGAGCCGGGTTCAGGTTCCCCAGAGAAACCGATCACTTCGCAGGTTGCCTCCAGAACGTAGAAAGTCGCCATGGTGCGGTTGTCGTCGCCAGACCGTAGCATAGCAATCCGCCAGACCTCGTCCGATACGACTTCTTGTGCGTCCACGATCAGTCCGTCCAGCCAGTGCTCAGAGCCTTCTCCGCCGAGAGACAGGGCGAACCAGAATCTAGTTAGAGTGAACCTAGGGTAGATGCATCTTAAGGTGCCATGAGAGATGGAGGCGGTAGAAACATACCTCAACGCGATGGCGAGTTGCTTCTCGTTGTCAGGGCTGACCCAGAGTCTTTCCGATATTCCAGCAATTTTCTTATCGGCGCGCAGCGCAGGGCAGACAGATTGCGCATATATGCGCCTACGCTTGGTCACTTCGTCATGTCGGAATCTAAGGTAGGGCCAAAAGTTTATCATATCCTGAGAGTATTGCTTTGTATCTTCCAAGAGTCGCCGCCCGCGGAAGTCACGGTTGACCAGGTGAGCGGCGGAGAGATACACTATATTGGAACTGGGAATTCAGTACGCCGTGCGATAGGGTTTCACGGACCAGCATATCGAAACGTCCGTGAGACCAGAGTGCACACTTTGCGCGATCCATTGTCCAGCTCGCTAAGTATGATAGCCCAGCATCGAACGCGTTTCCGTTGCGACAGAGGCGGAGGGAGAGATATGGGCCGGATAATGGGAACGATATCCGCAGGTGGCAAGTCCAGGTACGGCTGAGGAGGTAGCAATAGTTCAGGTGTAGCACGAGCAGGGCTTGAAGGGTGTACACGGTGTCGAGAAGTTGAAGTAGTCGTCAGAACATTCGCACGAGGTCCTATGACCAGAGGTTTAAACCGTGACGCGATCCGAGGGGGCGGTAAAAGTGTTGAAGGCTGAGACGACTTCAAAAGAGTGTTGGGAATCGCGCGAGATTCAGTGCGCTCTAGGTTCTCTTTGGAAGCCGATCTCGAAACGGCGGCAGGTCTCTCGGTATCACTAGCTTCGGAGACTTGGGATGTTTGTCCTGAAGCGGCCAAGAAAGGCGGTTTAGATTGAATGGCAGAGATGGGCAGTTGGACTTTAGCTTTCTTCGACCGCGGTATAGTCGTCGGTGGCGGCATAGCTCGCTTCAGAGACTTCTTGGTTGCGTTGGCAGCTGGTACGGGGTCGGGGGTAGAAGGCATGCTCGATGAAGCATCGTGCACATTGGTAGAGGCAGATGTTTGAGTGACTAGGACTGTTTCGTCTGGTGTATGCGCGGACCCAGCATCCTGGAATATATCAGTGGGAGTAATGCCCTACGGATATTCTTGTCAGAAAACTGGCACTGTACTTCGTTTACTACTCACCTTGGCCAAAAAGGCGGGTTGCTCTGACGGCTCTGAGATCGTCGTAAGCGTATTAATGATTGTTGTCGGAGCAGATGGCGTTGTGGCGTTAGAGACCAGTCCAGCACCAGAGGGCGTAGTAATATCGGTTTTCCCAGACACATCGGCTTCTACCAATTTCTGAAGGAGCGCAGGTTTTCCCAGCTTCGAGTAGCCAGCGAGCTTGCGCTCTTTGCAGAGAGCTTTCAGCTGTGGAACGGTCAGTTTCTGATAGCCTGAGGACGACATGGTGGACGGCGGAGTTGGGAAGTCAAGGTGAAACGGGAAGAGTAAGGACAGATGTAACATGTCGCAAGGCGCGCTGATGGCGGTAAGCCAGCGGTGTTACCGTGGTAAGCATGCATTGATCGACGGTTCGTTATCTGCCTATGGGGCCGGATTTAGTACCCGAACCTAACTACCAGCTTGTCCTCGCCCTTCATCTTCGACGCTTCAGCCCTCAGTGCTTTAGCCCGACTTGTCGTGGCATTTCTTCCCTCTCAGTCACTCTTTTACCCCCACACTCTTTTTGTAAACTCGACTCGTCCAACCTTGGATGTCCAGTAACAACACCATATACTCGACACAACCTCTCGGCAGCCGTCCTCCTTTCGCGACAGACGACGACCATCTCTACGAAGAGACCGCCCAGCCCACTCGTCGCATTAGACAGCCTTCTCCTGAAGACCCCAACGTTCGAACATCAGCCTACGACATGTGCGTGTAACCGCTCGCACATCCGAACGTCGGCGACTGACAGACTATTTTCGTAGGTACAACCAGTACATCGACGAGAAGCACGGAGGCGACATGGGCGCGCACGGAAACAACATGTACCAAGGAGACATGAACGATGACCCCTTCGATGACCGCAATCAGCCCAGGCAGAAGCACAAGCCCACTCCCATTCCTCTTGCTGCTCCCAGACCCGGCTACGCGGCCCAGGTTACAGCTCTGAACCTGTCTACGCCGACCTCACCCAGCCGGGCTGCGTCGCCCGACGGTCGTTCATCCCCGAGCCATCCCCGCCCGCTTATGCTTGTGGAGAGTATGAACAGTCCCATCTCCCCACGGATGCCCTCCCCCGGTCACAACGTTCCTGCTACTCCTCACCCGCTCCCACCTACGATTACTCCCATCCAGCCCGTGTTCGCGCGTCCCTCGAAGAACGTGGACGATAGGGATGTCAAGTTCGCTTCCCAGCCTATCTTGCGCGGTGAGAAGGAGGAGACGCTCCTTCCCCGCCGCGGCGAAAGAGGTGACGATTTCTGGAGGCGCTTCAGTATGGTTGTGCACCAGGAAGGTACAACCCAACAAAAGGAGAGGTGTGTGTGGATCGTGCTCGCCTTTTCTGTACGTGTCTAACACTCGTCCAGTCCATGGTTGAGGAAGACTCAAAACGGCTCTACACGCCTCACACGCTGGGTTTGGGTCATCGGTCTTCTCCTGCTCATCGTAAGTTCTTCCTCACGACCCGCTTCTTCGTTGCTTACATGACCTGGTAGGCAATTGCGGGAGGAATTGGTCTCGGAGTTTTCATCAGCAGCAAGGACAAGACGCACGATGCCCCCAAGGCAATTGGTGGAAGTGCGAACGAGAAGCTCCAGACAGAATCCAGTTCTGCTGCAGTCAACGCGCAGGGCTCAACTATTTCCTCGTCCTTCCACGTCTCTCCGACACGTACGGTTGCACGCCGCGAGGATGAAACGGAACCCACTGCCATTGCGACTTTCATACCGAGGTCATCGTCCAGCTTCTCGGATGCTCAACTTGTCCGCCCTGTTCCACCGTCGCGACACCGTCGAGTTTTGCTCAATCGTACCGGAGAATAGGCACGCCACTTCTCTCATTCCTGCATCATATGCCCTTACCGGCTCCTTACCGTCCTCTAACGACCTCTGCCACATATTTTCTGGATATTGGCGTCGGCTTCTCACATTTTGGATCATGACGTGACATGGCATGACTGTCCTGCCTCTCTCCATCCGGATACCCCTTAGCATGCTTCATCGTATTGGGCCCGTTAGATACTTTTCGTTCATTGTATACCATTTGTCCCCCCATCCATACCTAATCCCGGACCTTGCATGGCCGCTACATTTGCCATTGTGTATATCTAAGTAATTGCACCATTTGCTCGGGTACCGACATAGACTTGTCCGTAGACTGATCAGCAGCCCTAACAACTGCTGGGGCCCGCTTGCTCACAGCCGTGTTGTCGACTATCGTTTGTCAGACTCTACAGGACAAAATCGCGTGGTAAGCGCGCAAGCGCGCGGTCGTGACCCTCACCTTTGTTTGGCCTTGTTGACGGCCAAATGAGTCTCTCGACGCGTCGCGTCTTGGTTTTGTACCCCCACCACTTCCTTCTCCGCCACCCACTACGATGGCCAAACGCCGTGCAGCACCTGCAGACAGTGACTCCGAGTCCGACCAGCCCCAGCCCCCTAAGCGTGCGCGCACCAACGGCCACAGCGAGGGCCCCGCCGCCCCTCGAGCAAGCGGGTCACGCACCGCAAACCGCGGCGCTGATAACGACGAGCCACTTGAAATTGAAGATGAAGAGGAGGTTGACCAGGCTGCCCCAGACGCGGAGCAAGAGAAGGAGTTTGAGGAGCAACATGAGGACGATATTCGCGAGAAGATCATGAATACAAACAAGACCACAGGCGTACGTGATACTCGCGTTTCTGTCTTCCAATATCTATCATTGCTGAAGACTTTGGGCGTAGAGCATAGCAGAGATGGGTATCATCGAGAAGCTTGAGCTTCACCAGTTCATGTGCCACAAGCGGCTTGAATTCACGTTCGGTCCCCAAATCAACTTCATTATTGGTATGCTGTCCTGCTAGTGATCCAAGTATCGCCTTCACTAACACGATAACGCTCTAGGTCACAATGGAAGTGCGTGAAGACGCGCTTTGAGCGTGTTTTTCCTTTCTTGTTTGAGGCTCGACTCATAACTCGTACAACAGGCGGCAAGAGCGCTGTGCTTTCTGGCTTGACTGTTGCCTTGGGGGGTAAGGCCACGACCACAGGAAGAGGTGCTGGATTGAAGTCCTTCATTCGTGAGGGTCAAGGGTACGCCTTTTTCCGCTTCACTTATACCTGCCTGACGGACGCTCTGTAGCGCGGCCGAAGTCTCGGTCACTCTGAAGAACCAAGGAGAAGACGCATACAAGCACGACGAATATGGTGATAGCATAATCGTTACTCGCCGCTTCACCAAGGAGGGCTCTTCTTCGTACAAGATCAAGTCCAAGGACGGCAAAGTCATCTCTACCAAGAGAGACGAGCTGTCCGCGATTTGTGACCACATGAACATTCAGGTCGACAATCCGATGAACATCCTCACTCAAGGTGCGTTCACAGTGTTGTGGACATGGATACCTTCCTCAATGCCTCTCACAGACTCTGCGAGACAATTTCTCAGTGCGTCTCAGCCGGGAGACAAATACCGCGTACGAGTCGTTTTGTCTTCGTCGCAGAATTGACTAAAAGCAAACATATTGTAGTTCTTCCTTCGCGGTACTCAGCTCAGCCAGCTGAGCGAGGAATACTCCACCTGCTTGGAGAATATATCCCAAACGCAGAAGATCCTGAACAACAAGTCGCAAATACTCCCTGACTTAGAACAAGCCCTCAATGATGCCTCTGCCCGGTACAGAGAAGCTTCGAAAGCGAGAGACCTTGCAAAGAAGGTGACCGACTTGAAGAAGGAGCTCGCCTGGGCTCATGTCGCGACGAAGGAACAGGTTCGCGGTTTAGCCTCATCATTTCTTCGCTTGTTTATCATATATTTCATAGGACTTGGCGGCTAAAATCCAAGAGGTCGAAAATCTCAAAGCGAAAGTGCCGAAGATCGAGGAAAAAGTAGAAGAAGCCAAGGTAAAACCATCGTCCTCTCTTCTATCGTGGATCTAACCCTATGCTTCGGAATCTTGTAGACCAGATTGCGTAACGCCGAAATCAACATTGAGAACTTCGAACAGGAAGCGCAAGATCTCGGCAGCATAGAGCATCTGCATAACAAGAAACGGGAGATTCAGGACAGCATCAACGTGAACAAACGCAAATTGACTTCTATCAGGGTTCGATCCTCGTTCTCCATGACCTTCTCCAAGCTCACCCCGGCCTTCAGGATGATAAGAAAGGTTTGAGTGAATCCAAGCAGACTCTGGATCGCCAAATCAAGGAACTCGAGAATCGTATCGAGGAGGAAAAAAGGCGTATGTCCGATAATCCACAGGAGAAACGCGATGCCGCTCAAGCTCAACTTGACGAGGCGAAGTTGAAGGTCCAGGATGCTGAAGCCCGGCTCGAGCAAAACAAGACTGATTTGCACAACGTCCAGCAGGAGATGCAGCAAGCGAGAGCTGCCAACGGCGATCTCAGACGCCAATTGGAGAGGAAGAAAGAAGAGATCGAGGGCTTCCAGTCTCAACTTGGCCTCATTGATCAGCGCGAGAAGAACAAGCTTTCTCCCTTCGGCCACAACATGGACCAACTTCTTGGAGAGATGTCGAGGATGCAATGGCACGGGCGTCCTCCTGTAGGTCCCCTCGGTCGATATGTCCAAATCAGAGACAGCATGTGGGCACCTGTCATGCGCGTTCGCCTTGGCAATCTCATGTCTGCATTCGCCATTACGGACCATCGCGACCGCGCGGCCTTGTACCAGCTTCTGCGGCGTACCGGAAAGTAAGTGGCATGTTCCGTCTCCGAAACCGTACTTATAGAGGATTATAGCCCACAAGCGAGCATCATCATTGCGGAAGTCGATTTGTTTGACTACAGTGCCGGTGAGCCTAGTCGAGAGTTTTTGACTGTCCTCCGGGCGTTGAAGGTGAATTTTGAGTGACTTCCCGTGTTTCTTAGGCTGACTTTTATGTGAGATCTCCGATGAATATGTTTTGCGAGTCCTCATCAACAGTCTCTCCATCGAACGTATCCTTCTGGCGAACACTCGTGCTGATGGTGACGATCAATTGACACGATTGGGTGCTGGTGTAGCATGGACGAACGACAATTATACAGTTGAACGCTTTCAGTACGTGTCTATACCTCGTCATCCTTAGTCTATATCACTCAAATTCGTGCATAGTGGTGGAGGTGGTCGTTCGAGTTTGTCACAAACTCTGCGTAACAATGACCCAAGGGGTATGATGTTCACCGGAGATGATACCGCTGGGATGCGAAGGTACGTTGCTTACCACGGAAGCGATCCGCACTCCATGCCTAATACCTTGCAGGAATTGCCAGGCCCAACTAGACGAGGCGGAGAGACAATACGCACAATTGAAAGGTCAACTTCACGACCTTGATACCGAAGGCAGAAGGCTTCAGAGTTCTCTGGCTGACTTCAAAGTGTGTATTCGCGTGGTGTCTCGACGATGGTCCCTTACATTGGTTTTCTTCTAGCGCCGTGACCAACAGATCACAGCCGAAATTCTCCGGTTCAAATCCGATATCAATAAGTATACAGACCTGGTCAACGAAGCCACACCAGCTGGTGTGCAGTTCTTGGAAGCCGCCAAGACTGTCAGTCCAATATTCTCTTGGGGCTTCAACGTACTGAGTATCGTTGCAGGAAGCCATCAACCAAAGGAAAGTGTCCATCGACCAGTTTACTGACATCGTGCGCAGCGAAGCCGAAACTGTCGAGAAGCAGCGTCCTCTGGTACTCCAGCTGAACGAAGTCAAACGGGAGATTGAAGAATTCGATGCGAAGAGAGATGCGGTTACGGTGAGTTGTCTTGGCCGTGGATGTGTGTACCGATGCTGACATGTTTCAAAAGAGCAAAGTAGAAGATGCGGTGCAGGCGCGCCTGCAGGCTCAGAGCGACAAAGCCCACTACGAAGCTAAACTCGCAGAGGCCTTGAAGAAGGTGGAGGATGCTGACAGTATCGCCGAAGTGACGCAAGAGGAATTCACAGTACGTCTTCAGCCACGCTCTGACGTAAGCATGACCTAAGTGCATTATTACAGGCATGGACAGGAAAAGCGGCCGAATTCTGTGAAAGAGTCGACAATCCTCGCCCTGTTCCAGACATTCAGCGTCAGCTCGACTCTGTTGAAAGGGCCC
Source organism: Bjerkandera adusta (assembly GCA_027924225.1). NCBI lineage: Eukaryota > Fungi > Basidiomycota > Agaricomycetes > Polyporales > Phanerochaetaceae > Bjerkandera > Bjerkandera adusta. Next base: position 107,674 of record BSCZ01001917.1, on the reverse strand, counting down.
TCAAAGAGCGAGAAAGAAGGTGAACGATACTTCATACTTGACCGATGACTGGTGCTGACCTTCTGCAGGCAAGGAGCTAGTGTTGATGAGATGACCATCGAGGTCCAGAGACGCCAAGCTGCGTTGGATAATGCGAAGAAAGACCTCAAGGTCATGCTGCAACTCAACAGGGTATGATCCATTCGTGTCACGCTCACGTCGCCCTCTGATGTCTGTAAACCAGTCTCTCCGGAAATCGATCAGAATTCGTCTCGCAAGGTGGCATGAGTTCCGTCGCCACATCGCCTTACGTTGCAAGATCTACTTCTCCTACCACCTGTCCAACCGCGGGTACTTCGGAAAAGTGCTGTTCGATCACGTTCAAGGCACCCTACAGCTGAAGGTACAAACCGACGACCAGGCCGCTACTCAGGCTGGAAGCAGGGAGAAGGATCCGAAGTCTCTCAGTGGTGGAGAGAAATCCTTTTCGACTATCTGTCTCTTGCTCTCTCTGTGGGAGTCTATTGGTTGCCCGATCCGCTGTCTCGGTAAGCCATTCTGCTCTGTTGCGTGAACGGCGATGCTAACGAGTATCTAGACGAGTTCGATGTGTTTATGGACGCCGTCAACCGCCGTATCAGTATGCGCATGATGGTACGTATTCATGGAATCGATGTTTTGCAGAATGCTCATGATGACCTCGCAGATCGACACTGCCAACGCCTCTGACAGGAAACAGTACATCCTCATCACACCCCAGGACATGACCAACATCCATATCGGCAACACCGTTCGCGTACACCGTATGATCGATCCCGAGCGTGGACAGGGCATTCTGGCGTTCAGTTGAGAGGTCTTAGATGCGAATGTGAATTATTTCTTTGTTAAGACGGTCGTAACTTGCTCTCTATATTACGCTGTACAATTTAGTGTAGTCATATGCGCAGCTAATTGGTTTTTAGTGCGAGTGGTGGCTGCGGCTGAAACGAGAGCTTACAGCAGCGCGCTGTTTGTTTGGTTGTGAACGCTTTTTGATCGCCTATGTACAAATAAAGAGCGCGTCTGACTCTTACCACGACGTTGGTAGGTCTATGCTCGGAGGCGTAGCATTCTGCTGATTCAAAAGTTGCAGTGCAACGGTGTGCCTCTCAAACGGATCGTGCGATGAAGCCGATTATCGATTTGTCGCTAGACCGAATTCGCAAGCTCCTGTCGCACTTGCCGCCGTATACACGCCCGACATGTCACATTGCAGGCACCAACGGCAAGGGTAGCGTTTCTGCCCTGCTGTCTTCAATTCTGTTGGACTCTTCCTATACAGTAGGGCGGTACAACAGCCCCCACCTCGTCTCCGTCTACGACTGCATCTCGATCAACAACACACCCGTCTCAGCTGCTGTTTACGCCGACGCAAGAAAGCGCGTAGAAGATACGAATGAAGCCCATGGAACCGACGCGAGCAATTTCGAGTTGCTCACTGCTACAGCGTTGTTGATATTTGAGGAAGCAAAACTGGATGTCGTTGTCCTTGAAGTCGGCATGGGCGGCCGATTGGACGCGACGAATGTCATCCCAGACGAATGCGTTCTCGTGTCTGCGCTTACGGCCGTCGACCTTGATCACCAGGCATTCCTAGGCACGACCATTGAGGCGATAGCAGGGGAGAAGGCGGCAATCGCAAGGCCTGGCAAGCCGTTCGCGCTTGGTCCACAGGATCCCCGTCATGCTGCCACCGTCGAGGCTGTCGCGCGCCAACTAACACAGAGTGTTGGTGGCTTCCTCATCCCTGCGGAGATCCCGCGCCGCCGCGAATGGGATGCGCTCGTCGACGGACCGCCCCCTCGCCTCGACACGCTAACGCCACAAGCGTTTGCCCAGCAGGACCTCCCGCCGTTCTCGCAGGCCGTCGAGGCGCACGTGCCTGGGCTCGCGAACTCAAAGTCAGGTTCGGACGTCGTCAGGACAGTCTTACCTCTCCCAGGCGCGCACCAGCTCGCGAACCTCGGCACGGCGCTCGCGGCGGTGTCCGCGCTGCTCACTCTGGGCCCGCCCGCGCTCGGATTTCGCGAGCGTATCACCGGCGAGACTATCGCGCGTGGTGTGCGCATGACGCGCTGGCCAGGACGGCTCTCGCTGCACACCCTGCGTCTACCCGATCCCGACACGAATGGGCAGCAGGAGGTCCTCGTGCTCGCAGACGGAGCGCACAACCCGGCGTCAGCTGCGACGCTCGCCGCCTTCGTCGAAGGCGTCCTGGCGCGCCGCGCCCAGGCGGCGGATCCAGCCACCGCCGACCCAGCAGGAGGGAGTCAGCCACGCACGATCACGCTGACGTACCTGCTCGCCCTGTCGCGCTCCCCGCCCAAGACGCCCGCACAGACCCTCGCCCCGCTGTTCGCTCCGCACGCCGCCATTGCTCCCGCGTCGGGACATGTGAGCATCGTGCGGCGCGTGGGCCTGCTCACGTTCTCGCCGCCCGCGGGCATGCCCTGGGTTCAGGCGGAGCGGCCCGCCGACGTGCGCGGGGTCGTGCAGGAGCTGCTTCCCGGCGTCGAAGTGTGGACGCCTGACGCACTCGAGGCGGGTCGCAATGCACCGGGATTGGCAGCAGGCACGAATACCGGGGAGAAAGAACCACGCGCGGGTTCCGGGGAACGAGAAAACACAGCCAGTTCCGGAGGGCGAGAAGGACAGCTGCGCGCAGCACTCGCGTGGGCCGCTGAGAAACAAGTGCAGGATTCGGGTGCTGGGGCTGCGGAAGGGCTGATTATCGTCGCAGGGAGCCTGTACTTGGTTGCAGATTTCTACAGGCTTCTGCAAAGCGAAGGGCAGTGAGGGCATGGAGGCGCTTCGATGGAGCAACTGCCACAAGCCAGTGTAGCATAATGAATGTCGAATACCAATTAATTTGCATAGGTGTGCGATGATGTAGGGTCTGCCGTGTACTGTTTTGACCAATAGAACCATAGTGTGTTACAACAAGAAGCTTGAAAATTGAAATGAGACCATGTCGTACTAGTCAAACATGAATTTCAGAAAGCAAATTCAGTACCTCATCTATCTGAGGGTCGCCGCCACACACATGTATACTTGTATCATGCCGTGCCTTACGGCATACCCATGCGCACGACAGCGCCACCGCCTGTGCTGCCATCGAAAGTGAAGAAGTTCGCGATAGGTGGCTCGCGCGCCGCAAGCGCCTTGAGAATGTCTTGCGCCAGCATGCCACCCAGCACAGCACACACGGGGGAGAGCTCGTGCACAGCGGTGGTAGCGGACGCCCTGTGACAAATAGTGGAGGTAAGTTAAACCCAAAAATCTTCGACGAAGCGTTGCACGGGTCTTATGTCTGAGAGTGCGAAGAACAAGAGACACGCACTCAAGTAGCTCATGTGAAACTGTTGTGATCGCCTGTTTGTTCACCTCCGCCTTAGCCAATAGTGCTGTAGAGAGGGTCTCAAGCTCCGCCACATGGGCGATGTCATCTGGGAGTTCGCCGTTGTGTCTCGTCTGGTACTCCCAAAGTGCTGGGTACAGGAAGCCACCCGGCCGGGTCACGTTAGCGACAGGCTGCGTCATAGGACGATATAAAGCGGGAACGCACCCAGAATGGAGAAGACGACGGAAGGGTTGAGCTCCTTCGTCTGCTTGCGCGTTAGGCCCGCCCATCGATGTTGCAGCGCCGCGTGGAGGGGCGCATATGTCGCAGTCAGTTTGACATTCTTCACGGCCGGCTCTTTACCCGGTGCGGGCGCAGAACGGTCTCTGTCGTGTGCAGCAGATCATCAGAACGGGTGCAGTACAAGATGATTGTGGGCCGATAGACGTACGGAGATATGTAGTCATGTTGGAGGAGGTCACAAAAGATGTACCCCAGCAGACCGTACGTGCCCCCTGCGTAGAACGGCTTGCTGAACTTTCTGCAGACATCGTTGACGCGTATCTGTGCCAAGATCATGAGCGGGGACAGTAATCCTACAAATGATCAAGGACGTCTTACCAACCCCTCACGGTCCCAATCTGTCATACACACAAGATCCACACCCTGTATCAGCGCATCTAGGGCACCCCCCTGCAGCACCGACGGATCGGAGTGGGTCTCGACCGCAACAAGGGGGTTCAAGCTCTCGATTCTCGCCTTCGCCGCGTCGACCCTCTGCAAAAAATGCAAATATGAATCACCGCCCGAGTCAGCATCCACTCCGAAATACAGGAGGATTAAATCTGCAGCTCATATTCCAGAACCCCGCATACGTAAGACGCAGGAGCACGCGGTATGTCCGTGCGCAACGCAGCGGGGAGACCACGGAAAATACTGCCAAAACTCCGGAGGTGAGAAGGGGCTGTGCAGGGCGTTTGGTGCCCGGGGGCATTGTGGCACCAGCTTAATTCCCGGGCCAATGAACACAAGGACACGCACAATTGGAGCAACCACTCCGCCTGTGGCCTCGTACGTCGCTCGCGCCGCGCTCGAGGCCGTACGCAGCGAGAGAAAGAACGGCCGAAAACGGCGCCGCTGTACATTTGGCTTGGTGATGGGCAATGGAATACCGCAGACATCTTTGTTCGTGGCCTGGGCCGTGCAAAGCCGAGAGAACGAAACGGAGGAAAGGGGAACAACGCCAGGCGCAAAAGAGACGGAATTTCCGACGCACCTTTTTCCCGACGTCTGCGTCCCTAAAGAAGAACCCAGCGCCGAGGTCCTCGGGCGCCACGGCGTCCGCGTCCACGACGATGAGCTTGCCGACGCCGGCGAGGACGATATTTTTTATCGCCTCGGTCGCCACGCCCTTGAGCCGAAGGACGAGGATCGTGGCGTTCCGCATCCTATTTCACCATCCACAACACAAAATCAGCACCCCTCCGAGCGTGATACGAAGCCGCACGACGCGTGAAATTGCGCTTTCGCGCGCACACGCGCGTGCGGCCTCGGGTGTTCACACGCACCTCTGCTGGGCTTCGAGCCCCCACAGGCGGATCTGCCTATCATACAGCGCAGCCTCATCTGCACAGCACAGCCGTCAATACAACACGTTCCACGTAGAAATGCCCCCGAAGGCGTCGAGTTGGGGGCGGCCGCCCGAATGGCCAATTCGGCCGTCCGCCCCACAGCTATTCGCAACCGCGGGGAGGGGGGAGAAAGCCTAACCTTCGGTTATCTGTAGGGGCACGCTCTTTGTGCCAATGTCCGTGCTCTCCATGTGCGCACTGGGTTTCGCTGTCGCGCTTTTCCTTTTCGTGTGGGAGGACGAAGGGTGCTGAACGTTCGCTTCAAGTTTAGCAGAGTTCGCGCTTGCCGCTTTTGGCAGGGCCCCGCTTATCACGGCGTTCGCCGGCCCCCCTGCCCCTCGATCCAGGGCGTCCGAGTGGGCTGGGCGGGCAACGGAAGCAGACGGCGGGGGCGGCGGCAAGACATTATACAATTGCGATTCCATAAAAGAATGCAGGGCAGTACACAAAAAAAAACACTAATGGTAACCTCGAGTTGGGGGACGGATTATAGGGCGACATGACGGTAAGGAGAACGAGCGGATGCACAGCGGACGGGGATAAAATACATGGTTCAGAACACCGGTAGACAAAGACAGACGGCGAAAGAGACAGACCCAGACCGAGAAATCATCACAGATAATAGCACGTAGAAACACAGGGAGTAGAGATGGGCGTGGAGGGGTTCCAGACCACCGAGACATATACGAGCGTATCGCACAAAGTACTGTCTGTCGGACATGTGTCCGTAGCTGGCAGCGGAAAGACTTAGTTGGCAGCGCCGAGGGACATCCCGTCTGCGCTCGCGACGTCGCGTTCGTCGTCCAATCTGCGGGGGGCAAAGCGGTCAGCAGCGTGTTCGCGTGATTTCTCCGAGTGGCAGCCTCGGGACCGATAGACTCACAAATAGTTCCTCTCGATCTCGGACAAGATGGACAGGAAGTCCCCTGACGAGGCACGGTCAGCATCATGCGTGAAGCGAAGGGGGCATGCGGGGAAACTAAGCTCACAGAGGTACGCGTGTGCTCGTGCGGCCGAAGCTGGTGCCGTCTCCGCCTTGCGCACGGCGTCGAGCAGGGTCGAAGCCACGAAACGGACCTTGTGGACCTGCGCGCCACATCAAACAAATGAGCTTCTGAAGCAGTCTTTCGGCGGCCGCCGTAGGCGGGACTTACCAGCGACGGGCCATTGGTTGCAATGGACTGAATAGGGATGCTGCAACGGGGTAGGGGTCCATTCAATACATGAAATAGACACCGAGACGAGAAGGGGTGCGCACCTGTGCAAAATGTTGAGCAGGTCGCTTGCAACAGCTTCTCTGTCTTCGGCGACGCGTGACTCGTCGATGCCTCCATGTAAGGAAGTCATGAGTTCATCGCGATATTGCTCAATCACGAAGCGCACAAGTTGCTGGGGAATCGTTAGCCGCCGCGCGCGCAGAGATCAGACAAAACGCGTGACGGACCTGTGTCACATAGAGGTTTGCCTGCATCACGAGGAACGGGTTTAGCGCGTTGGCACGCGAGGCGTTGGGGTTATCGAAGAAGTCCTTGACTTCGGCGAAGGTCGCCTGGCGGAAGCCCGCGCCACCGTACTCGGGCGGAATGTGCTGACCGTGTGGGTGCTTGAGACGGAGCGGCTCGGGCGCGTGCGCGAGGGCGGAGATGATGCGCTGATGCAGTGCCTGGACCTCCTCGAGACGGGCGGTGAGGAATTGTCCTTGTGGCGGCGAGCGTTTGTCCACACGGATTCGGACGAGAATCTCGCCGAGGAGTGCGAAGATGCGCGAGGTATAATTGAGGCCGGAGACGAGTGCCGTCTTGCCGTGCGGCTGTGGGAGGTACGCACTTGGCGTGATGCTGCATCGTCGAGGGATAAACAGGACGAAAAAGGAGCGGGAATTGTATGGTTAAATCTCGGTGACGTTGAATGTGCGAACCCAAACTCACTATTCGTCGTCCAGCTCTCGTGGGAAGTTGCACGTGGTATCTTCGTCCCGCAAACAGATCGGCCGCCCAAGCAGGATAGACATGGACTTGTCCGCTGTAGGAAGGAGGAGATGAGTTTCTCAGCACCAATAGAAAAACGGGAGGGAATTACCGCCAAAGAGCAACCAAAACGTCCGCCGGCGCACCTCGCATTCAATAAGGTCGAGACCCTCGTACGACGATTCTTCGTGCATCCGTAACGTGACAGCGATGTGAGCTGCCTCACCGAAGGCGGCGTGCTGCGTAGCATCATGGCCCTCACAAAAGTGGTAAACGCAATCGCTGTCGGGTGGGAAGCCGATGTCAGTACACGGTAAGCAGGCTGTGGGGATGGAAGCACATACAAGTAGCGGATGACGACGTGAATCGACGTGGGAGGATCGTACGAGACGACCGAGATGTGGCGGCTAGCTTCGTGGCAAGTTTGAGCCAATTTGCGCACCGCGTGCCGTTCCATCGGCAGGTACGACCTGGGAACCTGGACCAGCGTCGATGCCACGGTCGACATGACGAGCGCAAAGAAGAGCGGATCTCGCTCCTCGCGCCGGGAGTGCACATCCGCCATGAACGAGGGCTTGTGCACACACGGCGTGAGCGGGTACACAAAGTCGAAGAAGAGTGCGATGATGAGCAGGATCGTGTCGCGCGGGGCGACGTCTTCGAGCCGGTGCGGCCGGTAGTAGTACGACAGTGGGGGTATCGCGGTCGGTGGTGGTATGGACAGGGCCTGGTGCTGCTTGTACGACCAGTTGAATAGGGGGTACGTGCTGAACGGTTCGCCAGGTGCATTGTAGGGGTCTTCTGCGCGAGGCGATCGTGTGTGCACGCCATTCTGGCCGTTAAAAGGGGTCGCGTTCATCGTGGACATGTTGGGGAACTGCGGGTGGAAGCCGTCTGCCGCGATGGGGTACCGGGACGGTGGGAGGGCGCTGGCGTGCATAGATGGAGGCACGCTGTTGAGAGACGGCTCGAGGAACGGCGAAGGGACCTGCGGGCTGGTCGACATTGCGGACTGGGACGGGCTTGCGCTCTTCTGGGTCGTGACAGGAGACTGCTCGCCATTTGCGAGATCGGGATGCTGCTGGGCCGCGGCCTGCGCCGCCTGGGCCTCTTGGAGGCGGCGCAGGTAGCTGCAGAGCTGAGTTCAGAGGTTCCAGCAGCGATCCGAGGGGGACTTACAGGTTAGGAGGGCCGCGTTTCTTGGGCTGGTAGTCGTAGGTGCAGGGAATGCCGAGGGCGATGCAGTGCTTGCAGGACTGCTTGGGGTCGTCTGGGTTCTCGCGAGCGCACCTCACCTTGCGAGCCCTGCAGGCATCGCAGCCTGTGCGAGGTGGACGCGGTCAGTCCGGGGCTGGTAAGTATTTTGCGCGCAATGCGAGGACGCACTCTGTGATTGCCGCCTAGTTTGCAAAGGGTCATTGTTAGCTTTGTTGTCTGCAGAGCGAGAGGAACGCATGGACATGGAGAGGGCGGCCGAGGAGTGGAAACGGAGCTGGTGAAAGGAAGAAATGGTGGCGAGCGGGCGGGGGTGAAGAGAGGACGAGCGGGGGCGGGGGAGGGGAGAGATGAAACGGGCGGGGAAATGTCGGGGGAGGGCTCACTGACTTTCGTTTGATTTTGGCTGTCTCGGACGGGTCCTTTGGAGCTGGGTCGTCGGACGGCGGGGTGGGAGACGCACTCTCTTTTTTGGTGCGCGAGGGAGCCATGGCGGGAAGCCGAGGGAAAAGCTGGCTGCGTTGGGCCAGACGATCAGCACGGGGGAGAGACGGCGCCTGCGGACGGGACGGACGGCGAGCGCGGGGGCGGGGGCGGGCGCAGGGGCGGCGTCGAGGGGCACGGCGAGCGCGGGGTGGTGGGGTTGCGGAGAGGGGGCAGCGGGCAGCCTCCGCCTCGACGCGGATGGTCGACTTTTGACGGATCAGGTTGTTTGTGCTCTGCTTGTCGCTCGAAATATGAGCTCGACCAGACGCAGCCTGCGTCGTCACGAGTCGCCCCGCCGGGCCCGTCCACGCGGTGCAACCCCGGCAGAAACATCCCCCTCCCCCCGGGGCACCCCAGACGAGAAGAGCGACGGTTTGTATTATCAGCCTCGGTCTCCCAGGCCGCCCAGAACAGTAGTCTACAATCATTTCCTCGACCGACGCCCGCCACATCCCACACCTCCTCCTGCTACTCGGCATTTTTGGTCCTCTGCCGCCGCCGCCGTCGCCGCTGCTGCTGCTGCTCCCCGTGCTCCCCGTGCTGCCGCGCCCGCACACCCAGCTCGTACAGCATCACCCGCGCACGGTTCTCGTCCAGCCACCCCGCCGTCCAGTGCCGCCGCACCTCCTGCGCAATCCGCTCCCGCTCCGCCTGCCGTTTCCCGTCCTGCCACTCCACCTTGTCCTTCACCAGCAGCTTCCAGAACCGGAACGCCATGTCCGGGTCGCGAGCCCGCAGCGCCGCCGTCACGCAGTCGCTGCCCATCGCGGGAGACGGCACAAAGTCCGCGTCGATCAGCGAGTCCACCAGATCCTTCGCGTTCTCCAGCTGCGTCTTGTCCGGCTGCCCTTCGCCCTCCGGTGCCGCAACGCACGCGCGGATCAGCGTCCCCACCGTCTTGTACGATAGATGCCGAATATTGAGCTGACGCGCCCGTAATATCAGCGCGGTAACGAGGGCCACGTCCCCCTTGAGCACTGCACGGTGAATGACCGTCCCAAACGACACCGCGTCGGGGTGAAGGCCCATCGCCACCATACGGTCGATCATCCGCGCCGCCCTCGCCGGGCTGACCGCTGAGAGGGCCGACAACGCCACATTCGCGTCATGCACGTCGGGCACCTCTTTGCGTTCCACGATATTCCTTAGCACCTCGAAGCCGTCCTCCACTCGGCCCAATATCATGTATGCCCGCGCGAGCGCGTTGAGATCATGGTGGGCAGCCCTGATTAGCGGCTCGTGAGCCGTCCGGAAGGCCTGCACCACAAGGTCGGCAAATGCTCGGTGGTCGTCGATCTGCTCTTGCAGCGTCCTGGTCTCATGCTCGTCTTCGAGGGCCTCGTTAGAGTTTGAGACATCGACATCCAGTTCGTTCACGATGACGTCCTCCGGAGAAGCAGCGTCGCCCGACGCAGCTGCCTTGGCCTGCGCGTTCGAGACTAGTACCGAGCTCGAAGTTTCGGTGGGATGCGAACGGTTGGACGCTTCCATCCTGACTTGGAGACGGAGTGTGCGGTTGGCGAACGCACTGACGAGCCGCATCATAATATTGCCGTCGGCACGAATGCTGGGCTCGCTGTTAAATCGTTCCCAAAGGGTCCTGGCTGGACCAAGAAACCCCATTTCTGCGGCGTTACTGACGAAGAGACGGCGGCTCAGAGGCGGGATGGGTTCGTCGGCATCGACGACGTGAGTCACCAGTAACCGCGCCGTATGTGCGTTCTTCTTCGCCACGACGCTCTCCAGGAGCCAAGGTAGTGCCTTGCCGCGCGGCGGGGGATAGACGTGCAATGCCTTTATTTGGGGGGACTGTGTGAGTCTGTAGACAGCCTCGGCAAATTGAGGCTGATTGTACTTTTCCATGAGGTCGTAAAAGCGAGATAGCGTGTGATCGGAAAGCACGATGACATTAGGATTGTTGAGGATGCGGACTACGATGGCGGAAGCAAGGTTGGGTTGCGGTTCTTCCTCGCTAAGGAGGACATGCTCTACGACCGCAGAGACGGCGCTGTCGAACGCGACTGAGCGCGATTTGTCCCATTGCGGGGTGTTTAATAGGACATACGCGGCTCGAGTGTACCATTTCCACTCGAGACAGCAGCGCAGAATGACTGTGAGGACGATGGGCGCAAATTCATCTTTGGGGAGGTCCTGCATGGCAGCCTCGGGAACGAATCCCGAGTTCGCCAGGTTCTGGAAGATGGGCATTACGTCGTCGGGTCGCTGTAGGTCTAGCAGCTTGCGGATGATTTTGAACAGCTCCCAGACGATTTGCTGGCGCGTCAAGCCGCCGGTAGCTTTCTTGAAGTCATATTTCTGCTTCTCCCGATGTTCGATGAGCGTAGCCGCAAGGATAGGTGCGACTTTGGTGTATATGAGGGCGTCGCAATTAGGGTCCGGAGTTCGATGCATGATCGCGCCCGTGAGCGAAATAAGCGTCTTCGTAGGGACCATCGACGTGTTCCCTGACTCGACCAGAGCCTTCAGCAGAGCATATATCGTATAACGGCGGAACTGAGAGCGGTCTTGCGTGAGGTTGAGGAAGGCTGCGACCAAGGTTGCTCGAGCCTCTGGTGGTTCGCGGTAGCATTCGAGGACGTCGCGTGCCACGCGGTCTAGAAATGGGTTGTCTCTCCTCGCCTTAGCGCGAGAGATATGGCCGAGGATGACCTCCACAGGCTCCTCAGCGATGAGCCTGGGGTCGTGATTGATATTCTTGAAGTAACGCGGCTGATTTGATTGGCTCGCCGCCGTCCTTGCGGGCGGGTCAGCAGAGGATGTCGGTGCAGGCGGCGCGTGGGATGGTGTGGTGTCCTCGGCGGCCAGCACAGAGGGTCCTCCGGCTGGTCTATCCGCCGCGGTGTGTGACACCGCAGAGGCGGCGAAGAGTCGTACATGAACTGGGTGGAAGAGGGCGGGACGGGCGGCGGATATGCGTGGTGTGTGAGTTCGTGGCGGCGGGAGTGTTCTCGCTATGTTAGGTCGTCGCAGAGGGTGCCGACAAATGAACATAAGTCAGCTGCAGAGCGCGAGCGGCGCGGGGGCGGCGGTGAGCATGTGTGCGGGCGACGGGAGCCACGGCGGCGACGCACCTCATGCCTCAGCTGCACCTCGTCAAGTTCGTCTTTCTCCCGTCCCTGAGCGTGTTCTCCTGCGCCGAGTCCAGCTGCAAGTCGTTGTGAAACTTTGCGACGCCAATTGCAGAACGAGCGTCACGGCTCGCAAACCGCGCGGTGTGACCCGTAACGCCCGCGTCACACAGTGACCCGCCCCGCGGTTGCTCCCGAATAGGAAGGTCCCGTACTTGAAAGATGCCCCGTCGCCCACCATGGAGCGCAACGCTCGCCGTTTCTCGCCGTAGAGCGGCAGAAAACTCTTCTATATCGGTAAGCCAAAGTATTGTTCTCTTCCTTACGTCATAACACATCAGATTTGCTCAGGTGCGACTGCTCACGCCTGCGATATTCCCCACAATCAACAGAAATATTTTCCTGCGTAAAGCGTCCGCCAGCAAGCCCGAGAATCCCGCACGTACGGGACCGAACAGAAATTCCGCCGATGCAACCGTAAAACCCCGCTTTCGTTCTCCACTTCGAACCTGCCGCTGTTTTGTCATGGAACATTCGGTCTCCCGCATGGTTTCCCACGACTGGATCATACACAGCATTAGGAGTGCTCCCAGAGTGATGTTTGACAGCGTCATGTCTGGATGAGGACAGCTCTCGGACAAGTCTCGGTGCTCTCGGCAGCTTCACGGAGGTTTGCGTCGAAGAACCTCTTTCATACTGCCTGTGAAACATGCTCATTGGTCACCCAACGGATCTATCGCCTTGCAAGCCCATATCGGGAGCCATTCCAACGCAAATAAGGTGGGACGGTGCCCCAAATGGCCTAGCCCTGTCAGCTTGATCTCACTGGGCAATTCAATCGTCGTCTCAGCAAATGTCCGCCGTCAATGCAACAGATCGTTGTTCGCGAAGCAACCAACAAGACGCCCAATTTATCCGTGCCATGGGGAAAGTAGACTTTCCAGGGTCTGCTGGACATAGGCACTGGTAAGTCTGCAATGATCGTCGACTTGACGTCGCAAAGCATCCGCAAACTCAACCTTGTCGACGGCACGGCTGACAGCCGCCCCGACCTCCGTACAGCTCCCATCGTCAGCAGTGCTGGCCGCCATCCACGCTCGTCGGATTGGGCGAGGTAAATACGCTCTGATGGCTGTGCGTTCCAGAATGTGGCGTTTGTACGAAGGGTGGCATATTGTCAGGCCTGCTCGGTCACTTGGAGGTCAGACTACTCGGCTGTGCATACCCCGCACGTATTCTCGGAGAAAAGAGTTTACCCCACATCACTTCTGCTTCCCTTTCGGTGTCCAGACAGCCCAACAGACCAGAAGCCTGCGGAGTACCGGTGGGGACCCCTTGTTCCTGTGGCTGGTATCCTCTTTGACGCTATTCGCACTTTACGCCCCTGGAGGGTGCGAGGGTCATGCAACACCTCGCTTGGATCGACATCCTTGGCGCGCCGTTTGATCCTCCACAACGGAGACAATGCGCTCCCAACCCACCTGATTTTGAATAACCTGTAATTGAATTCCGAGTCCACAAGGCCACTGTGATCCCGGGTGCTCGGCTTTCACGCGAGATGCCCTAGCCCAGCGGTCAAATCTACTCCATAAAATCATCAGAAGACGCTACAAATATAGTTAGGAGTCGTCCACGCCTCTCGCACTCGTGTGATGGCCTTGGGATCCAGGCGACCGCCGCGGAGGTGGTGCAAAGTGGGATCAATGGCGAGCCTAGATAGTTACCAAATCGAGAGCGATCGCGCTTTGTGGATGCCCGGGCGGGCCGCTGTGCCCGTCGGTGCCGAGGGGTGTCTCGCGGTTGCCGCGCGGAATGGGCGCTGCGAACAACGCTGAGGCCACCATCCCACTCGACCCCGACGACGACGATCCCGTTGGCCCCGCTCTCTCGGCCGCCGCCGCACGGCCTCGCACAACATGGGCGCAAGCCAGTCGACGACCTCCAAACTCCCGGCGAAAGCCCTGCATGTCCTGCGCGTCACGCCGTCGTCGCCCGCCTCGCAGACGACGATCGAGCCCTACTTTGACTTCGTAGTTGGCTTCAAGGACGAGAGCCTCTCGTCAAACGACCTTGACGCGTCTGAGCTCGAGCGCATTGTCGAGGCGCATGAGGGCCGCGCGCTGGACCTCTTGGTGTGGAATAGCAAAAGCCAAAGCGTGCGAGGTGCGTCCCATGTGCGTTTGCGGAGAGCTCAATGGCTGATCGCACGGAACCGACAGTTGTGCCAATCGTGCCGTCTAGGGACTGGTCGATGCCGCACGCGGTCGCTGACCCAAAGGAGCCCGATTCTGAGCGCAAACCCTCGCTTTTGGGACTCAGTATGCGCATGTGCGAGCCAGAGTTTGCGGTGGATAACGTTTGGCATGTCTTGGACGTTTTGGAGGGAAGTCCGGCGGAGAGCGCTGGCCTGGTACCATATGGCGACTGGATCATAGGCTGGTCAGGTGGCGTGCTCAGTGCGGAGGGCGACTTTTACGAGGTCGTAGAGTCGGTAAGTCTATTTCATGTGTTTACGTTTCGCAGCGTGCCGACCGAGAAATCATGCAGCATATCGAAAAACCTCTCCGCGTATACGTTTATTCGTACGATTTCGAGTGAGTCTCTCGGCCTCGATCGTGGTGCCTCGCTCATGCGAATGTCGTTAGCAATATCCGCGAGGTTGTGTTGGTACCGAACCGACATTGGGGAGGCGAAGGACTCCTCGGATGTGTATTCGGGTATGACACCATATTTTTTATCCGACGTTGCGGTTCGACTTACACTTTTGCCTCAGTTTCGGCTTGTTGCATCGAATACCACCGCTGCCAGAGAACCGCGAGCCGGGCGCAATACCGCTAGAACTCACACAGCCCGCCGATGAGTATGAGGAGCAACAACTGTTCGTTCCTGCGGATGTGATTGAAGGCGAGGAGACTCCGGAGCAAACGGAGGAGAGGATGCGTTGGGAGCAAGAGGAATATGAGCGAGAGCAGTACGCCAGAAACTACGCTCACCACGCCTCTAATCAATCCAGCCCTTCTGCTTATGACCGTCCGCCGGAAACTGAGCGAAGCGTCTCCAGCAGCGCCGCCTTGCAAAGCGAGGAAGTTGCCGTGGAGGATAAACAGGCTCCGCATACTTCTCCCGTACCGCAGACTACGCCCTCAGAGGCGGCGCAGACGTCAAAAATATCGCCACCGCGCCCGGTAACTCCCCGCTCGTCCTCGTTCAACATCCCACGCTCAGCTACGCCCACTCCCAAACACCCTCTTGGCTTCCATATGAACGGTGATTCGTCGCGTTGACTTTGGGTATAGGTCGTGTCAACTCAACGCTTTGATCTCGTAAGGGCTCGGTATACGTCCGCGAACACCCTCCTGGGACTCGCGCATATTTGATCTGGCAAGCAGAGATCCGCCGCGCACGGTGACCCCGCGCGACGAGGATGAGAAGGACGATGGAGTGAGCGTTGCCGACACCGACACGAGCGAGATGACCTCGCAAGGCAGCCTGACGAGCGTGGACTGAGGTTTGCTCGACGCGACTGTTTTTCCTGCATATGTTACGGTGGCCAGGCACTGTCCCTTAAACCTTTGTTTCCGTACGACTTTCCTTGGATACGATCGACCGGGCACATCGGATATACCAATTTGATCCCGACGCTCGCTTGGCCCACCGAGCGGATGCCTGCGGCAGCCACGCGCCACCAAACTAGCAGACGGACCGCCGGTGCGCTTTCAGCTCCTTGCATCTCCTCCTCTTTGTGTTGAGCAAGTCAGGCTCAGCTGCAACCTCGCTCACATGTGTGCACACCTCATGCGCTTAAGCTTTGTATATACCTACCACCACACACCGTTGTCCGACCGTTCGCACGTCGCCAGTGTGAGGGTGGTCGAGCGTGGCCGATTTAGCCTGGACGTGGTTGCGATGTGCCTCGATGCGGCAGGCGGGTGCGGGTTCGGTTCGGAATGAAGCCACAGCGGGCCCAGAGAACGTGTGCGGCAGAAGCCACCTGCCTCTAATATCCAGGTGTGTGTCCAGCTCCTGCGAATGCGCTGCGGTACTCACGCCTCGCGACATTGCAGCTGATCTACCGTGCAAACCGAGTTTCTTGCGCCATCAGACCGCCTTGAATGCCACGGCACGCTCGATATTTCTGCGCATGCAAGCTGGGACCACGCGGACGCGAAGCTGCTCGCCGGGCTCCGCATAGTGACCATCTGTCATCAGCGCAGTGAGGGATAAAAGGCTCGCGGGACCGCAGCGAAGACCTCATCTCCCTCGCCGCCGGTAACGTCGTCAGTCCACAATGCGCGGTCTCACAGGCTTTTTCGCTCTTCTCCTCTGGGTCAATGCCGCCTTTGCAGCCTTCGGGGTCTCAACGTCGGGCAGCCGCATGACTGTTGATTCTGGCTCGGGCCTCGTCACCGTCAGTAAGTGCCCATCGTCCGCATATTTTCATATGTCCGCCTTCTGATCCGCGTGTTCTCCCCAGTCAACACCAGCAATGGTGACGTCGTGTCGATGAAATTCAACGGAAAGGAGCTCCAGGACCAGTCCAAGTTCACCCAGCTCAGCTCTGGACTCGGGTCGGCCACCGTCACGTCCAACGTCGCGAACAATATTGCCACCATCACTATCAAGACCTCCACTATTGTGCGTCCCCTCGCGCATTTTGTTATGACACTGCGCTGAACCACGCGTTGCAGACCCATTATTACATCGTTCGGTCAGGTCAGAACACGCTCTACATCGGCACGTTCGCGTCGGCGGAGCCCAGCGTGGGAGAACTGCGATTCATCGCTCGCCTGGCACGGTCATCCCTCCCCACTGGCTTCCCCAACTCAGACGTATGGCGTGCCCCTGTTTATACCCCTAAATTTCGCTCACATTATTGCAGATCCAAGGTGGCACCGCTATTGAGGGCTCTGACGTGTTCAACGTCAATGGACAGACCCGTTCAAAGTTCTACTCCAGCGTCAGTTCTCTCTTTGTAATGCCTTCAGATGTGTATTGATTCATAGCGCGAAATAGGTCCGCTTCATCGAAGACCAAGTCCATGGCGTCACTGGCAGCGGTGTCGGTGTCTTCATGGTCGTCCCTGGTACCGGTTTCGAGACTAGCTCTGGTGGACCATTCTTCCGGGGTATGTTTGTTCACTGCGGGTTGAATTCAAGTCTGACGCGGGCTCCTTACAGACATTGATAACCAAGGCGGTGACCAGCAGGAACTCTACTTCTACATGAACAGTGGTCACATGAAGAGTACGTCATCACAGAGAGCATAAAGCGGAGAATGCTAAACTTTGTATCACAGCTGAGGACTTCAGGACCGGCTTCTTCGGACCCTACGCCATGGTCGTAACCACCGGTTCTGCGCCCTCTGCCAGCCTCGACACCTCGTTCATGGACAACCTCGGCCTCCAGGGCTACGTTCCCGCATCGCAGCGTGGTGTCGTCTCAGGCAGCTTCTCTGGAACTCTTTCTGGCCAGCCCGTCACCATTGGCTTCAAGAACTCTGCTGCTCAGTACTGGGCCAAGGGATCTGGGTACGTGATGCTGCTCCTTAGAGTATGCTGGTGTATTTATCGTGCCGCAGCACCACTTTCACTGGCCCCAAGATGAAGCCCGGCACTTACACCGCTACCCTCTTCGAGGGTGAGCTCGAGTCTTCGACCGCTAGCGTTACCGTCTCTGCAGGTGGTACCACCACTCTCAACATGAAGGCCGGTGTCAGCAGGCCCAGCACAATCTTCAGCATTGGTGTCGCCGACGGCACGCCCAAGGGCTTCCTAAATGCTGACAAGATCGAGCGGATGCACCCGTACGTCGACTTCGTCCTGCTTTGTCCGCCTCACTCTTACGCAACGTATTCAGCTCGGACTCACGCATGAGCGCCTGGAACCCCACCACCTTCACCGTCGGCTCCTCGTCCGCCTCGTCGTTCCCGATGGCCCAGTTCAAGTCCGTCAACAGCCCGACGAC
This sequence comes from Bjerkandera adusta, assembly GCA_027924225.1. Classification (NCBI taxonomy): domain Eukaryota; kingdom Fungi; phylum Basidiomycota; class Agaricomycetes; order Polyporales; family Phanerochaetaceae; genus Bjerkandera; species Bjerkandera adusta. The sequence continues at coordinate 89,965 of BSCZ01001917.1, read as the reverse complement.
GATCAAGTTCACCGCGTCGTCTTCCCAGACCGGCGCGCGCACCCTGCGCATCCGCACCACGTCCGCGTTCGCCGGCGGCCGCCCGAACGTCCAGGTCAACTCGTTCAGCGCTGCCATCCCCGCCGGTGAGTACCTGCCTGCGCGTGTGGGACGGTGAGGAGACATGTGTACTGATAAACCCTTTTTTAAGCTCCCGCTGACCTGAACTCTCGTGGCGTCACCCGCGGCACCTGGCGCGGAAACAACGCGGTCTACGACTTTGCGATTCCGAGCGGCACGCTCAAGACCGGCACCCTGGCCAACTCCATTGTCATCAATGTTGCGTCGGGCAGCAGCGGCGACACCTTCCTCAGCCCCAACTTCGTCTACGACTCCATTGAGCTCTTCTAAGCGTGTTGCCCCTCTCGTGCCCCTTGGTGTCGCCTCGACATGCTATGGAATTCACTGGCACCAAACCGCGGCAGGGAAAGATAAAACACAACTGATACATATATTACAACAACAGTCCTTCGTTTACACATAGTTGTCCATCTTATTTAATGATATTTGATCTCTAAGACCTTTCAGTGGGAACGTCTCGCCCCTCCGCGCCGGGAGAGTGGGGCCGGAATTCGAGATTGAGTGCAATCAGAGGCCAGACTGTATGTTTTCAAAGTATCAGCATCGCGTATGCAAGGGATAGTCCGTCACGCACCTTCTTCGAAACCTGGGTGCCTACCCAGTCGGATCTGCTGCCAGACATTGCGCATCGCCTCTGAGCTACGGATATCTCCCCAGTGGTCAAGGAAGAAGGCGACTTCCACCTGCATGACCAGAACATCAGCACACCCGGAACAACCACAACGTATTGGTGACGCACCTTCCGGACGTCCTCAAACGCGGCGGAGAAGTCCGAAAATACTTCGTACGCAACGTTTTCAACGGTCAGTGACTTGATAATGTGGTTGTATGCGCGTTGCTTCAGCTCCTGGAGGTCAAGTTCTGCGACACAACGTAAGCACGAATAAAGCGGTAACTTTGAGACGATGCATACTGTCGGCAAGACGGTAAACGGCTTTGGCTGAACACGGCCTAGGTCTTCCGGGATTGTTCCTTTCCCATTCGACGATCCAATCTCGTCTTGTGGTCGGGAAGCTTGTCGCGAGCGCGGCTTCGGAGCTGAGCGAAGACTTGGCACCATGGCCTAATTGAAAGCCTCCTTGAGACTCGGGGGCAGTCGCGGCTGGGGTAGAGGCCCCAAACACGCTGGAGAGCCTGGCCAATCGAGGAGTTCCCGCGGCACGAGTAGGCTTGTTGAAGGATGAAGCAAGTGGGGCAAAGACGACTGTGTCGGTATAGATCTATAAACGGACTATATGTGAGTGGGTCCATCGTCCACAGAGAACACAACGCACGTAGTACAACACCGCGCGGTATGTGGTATAAGCCGCGTCCCCTACAATCACGCGTATCTTGCGAGGCCCCGGAACGCTTGTAGTGAGGGGAGCGTCGGAAGATAGAGCAGGGAGGTGGGTTTCGTTAGGTGGCTCAGTGAACTGCACAGGATTGGGCACGTCAAGGGGCGGTGGATTTGAAGCATCGTGGTCCATTTCCATATCCGCAGATTGTTCAATACCACCCACCCGATCATCTTCTACCTCGTCCCAAGAGTCCGTGACAGTTTTTGTTTCAGACTGGTGCTGCATAGGGAGGTTCAACTCCATATCAGCCTCATCCGCGCTGGCATAATCATCTTCATCGTCCGAATCTTCGAAACGAGGCGTCAAACCTGCTTCCATATCCTCGTCCTCCCCATGCGAAGACAACGGACTCCCCAAAGTGGTGTTCCGAACGGAAGTGGTGCCATCCCCATGAGCGGCCTCCGCAAACCCAGAGCGGAACACTGCAGGCGGACATCAGTGCATGATTAGTACGACGAGGGAAACACTCTACTGGTCTCGAAATAGTCCACCCTTTTCAGGATCTTCGCAGTGGCGTAGATTGTTCTATGGCCGCGCCCTCTACCTCTTCGCTTAGGTAGAACGAACTCTATGTCAGAGTATGCTGGGCTTGTGTAATGTTTATCAAGCTGAAGAGACATAATACCAGAGAACTCACTCGTCAAGAAGACTTCCCATGGCGTCCAATAGATCCCTTGGCACAGCTTTCCGTTGTATGGTCGGTGGAAGAGCAGGAGGGGTGGGCGTAGAAGTGATTGTGCAGATGATGAGGATAGCATCGTGCTGCTTCACTGGGTTAGAGGTCGCAACGAGCTCACGCCTCACGAACTGAGCCCTAAAGATATGTCAATTTGTGACATTTGGTATTCGGTTTTAGTTAATCACCATCCCCAATTGATCGTCTATATCCATCGATTAGAAGAAATACGCTGTAGAGACAGTAGAACGCACCTTGTATGAGAATGAGTGGTCGTTGGCTTCCTTCTGGTTATAGAGGACAGTCTTTTGCAAGCTAATAGCGCGCATGGTCAATCCTTACGTCGCTACGAACGCGCATATATGCGGCATACTTGCGCATTTCGAAGCCAAATTTGTACACGCCCTCCCTCACCCATCTGAAAACACATCAGTACTTGCCCTGCGATAAACGAGGTCTCACTGAAACACTGACTTTCCGTTCACCGCGTTCTCCTTCTCTTCAGCTGTCGGCTTCGGTGAAGTTTAGAGCCGCAAACGAGGAGCCGAGCAGAATCCACTGACCTCGCAAGCGAGATACAGACTAACGAACCCCTGTCCTTCTGGGTTGACCACTCCGGAATTGGGATAGAACAGGATCTGCCGCGCAAAGCTCCAGTTCAAGCAAATGTCTTCGCAACCCAACCCACCTGCCATCGACCTCCTCCAAACTTGGACGATTTAGTGACCTTTGACTTCGAGTCTCCTTTGCTATATGCGCGCAACTTGTAAAGCAATCGTCGAGTACTTGGATCTCGGGGAGACATACCTATTCTCGAAAAGGTCTGCGAGACCGCGGACGACCCATTCAAAGCGTATAGTTGTACTTTCCATATATTCTGGCGCATCCATTACAGTGAAATAGATAGAGCGGGGTCGTTGCAGACAAGGGCAGAGAGGCCGACGTCGTGGTCGGACGCAGGTGACATAACGCGCAGGCGCCCATAACCCGAGACTGAATTACCCCGCGTCGCGTGGCATACACGTGAGGCAGACACCCAATCATCCCAACATCTTTCGGAAGTCGTCCTGGCCTTTCGCTGGAGTCGTCGCTGGCGCAGACGGTTTGGTCGTGGAGGAGGAAGCAGTGCTGCCAGAGGCAGTAGCATTTGACACAGCGAGACCTTGTGCCCTTTTACTACCGAGTCCGGCTCGCGGTCGTGAGGCAGCTGAGCGTGGAATGAAGAGACCTTTAGCGGCTGTGGGTTTATTCGTCGTTGTCGTTGCGAGGCTCTCTTCCGAAAATTGTAGTACGCTGCCGTTGAAGTTCACGGGTTCAGAATGAAGTAGTAGTTTTCCCGCTTCCTAGTAATCAGTCAGCTTCTGGTATCGTCGCGAAGTCGGACGTTCACTTACTGCAGGCGTCTCCAACTCTGCTACCGCTTCGTGCTTGTCCTCGAAAACCTCCACTCGTTCTACCTTGACAATCTTTTCTAGCGCTTGCTGTAGCAGACCCTCTTGCGTTCCCGCGGGCAAACCGCGCACTCGCACCGACCTGTTCACGACTTCCGCGGGACGTTTGCGTGAGAAGCTGGCATGGAACTTAGTATCGGTCCTGTGACAGAAGCGGGAGGGACACTTACGTGACTTTGCTACTTTTAGCACGAGTGTCTGCAAGAGTTACGGCGATGCGACGCTTCTTTAACTCATGGTTGTTGGCCGAGAGCGCGGCAAGAGCATCCTTTTCTTGCTCGAACTCCACGAAGGCGAAGCCTTTGGGAAGACCCTTGTCGTCCAACGCCATCCGTACTTCCTTCACAGTACCATACTATAACTTTCCATGAGCTATGAGCAAGCGGGATTCAATATAATGTACTGACCGTGCTGAATAGCTTTTGGAGATCCCCTTTGTGGACAGATCTGCTCAGACCAGCAACATACACTTCACGATCGTTCGCATCACTATCCGTCCTATCTTTCTTGCGTTCGGGGTTTGAGATGTACACTGTCAACCGACGGCCGGGCTCTAGCTCGTACTCGTGAAGACCAAGCGCCGCCTTCGCCGTGGTCTGTTCGCCCACAGATCAGAATAATGAACAACCGCGTAAAATGAGCGGGGACGTACAGGAGAAACAAACTGCACGTAGCAGAACCTCCGAGTGTTTTTGAACTTCTTGCTTGGCCAACGTACGTCGAACAGAAGGCCGTACTAAGGAAGATGATTTCAGCGGATGAAGCAATACCGCGAGGGGACGACCGACCTTGCCGAACAGATCTCGGATGTACTTGTCGTCGGCGCTCTCTGGGAAGTTGGTGACATACAACGTCGACTGCCATGCCATATGGACTGCGATCTCCTCATCGTGGATGCGTTTCTTGTCTTTGGTGAGGGCAGCCGGAACACTGTCTCGTTCCATGAACTCCACAGTTGCGACGACATTATTGGGCATGATAGTGATTTTAACGTCACGTACAGACCCGCACTGTAGAGGTATCTTCAGTATATGACTATTTTAACGACAGTGCTCAACGTACGTCTTTGAAGAGAGCTCTTAGGTCATCTTCTGCTGTGCCTGTAGGAAGATCGGAGACGAATACCGTGCAGTTCTCGCGATCCCTGAATTCGTCTGTTAGCCGCTATACTATGAGGACACTTCAAACGTACCTCTTCAGCGGCGCAGGGCTATTTTCTGGAGCGACGTCAGTACCTGATCATGACCGCCAACTCAAACAAGTATCGTACCAACTCGGGCTTTCTTGGCTCCCTCCGGAACGGCTTCATCTTCGGCCTTTCTCTTGGAACTGCTCTCGCTATGCTGGGCCGTATCGACTTGCATCGTGACGTCCTCGTCCTGCTGAACAGCGGCGGGTGCTGGGGCCTGCGCTACCGGGGCGTTGGCCTGCTGCTCCGCTGCCGTCTGCATAGCCTCGTAGATAGCCTTTTCGGCTTCCTATTACTGCAGTTAGATACCGCATTGGTAACATCGAGGCTAAGGGTGTACCTTTGCACGCTTCGCATTAACACGAGTTTGTGATGTCTGGATACGAGCCATACAATCTTCGAGTTCGTCAAGCGATCCGTGCACGTGTTCGAACGCAACCCAGGCTTCCCAAACAGCCTCTGGCCAGTCGAGGTTTTTGCTGGCGACGTCGCGGAAGACCTTTCGTGCGTCATCAAATAGCTGTTGCTTGCTAAAGTTGGGTCAGGGTGGACACCTGTAGGAGTAGAAGTGTACGTACACCAGGACGTCGGCGTATGCCGTCCAAGCCAAGTAGCTTGTCTTGTAGTGCTTTATGGCATCCTCCCACATGATGACCGCGTGCTCTGCCATTCCGGCAACTTCGGTGCACTAGAAGCGATTGTCAGTACGAATACCGATGTAACCAGGCGTAGGGAGTCACCATGGACGAGAAGCACTTCTCAAGCCGCAGTCGTGGATCCCCAGCTTTCGATGCTGGAAAGGACGTAAGACTCGAATCAAACCCGCAAAACGCGTTTGCAGACTGCTGACCTTTGCGCACCTTCCCGATACCTTCCATGAGAGTTTTGACCACAACCTCAAAGCCGGCCTCCGCATCTGACTAGATGTCAAAAAGAGAAATCAAGGGAGGCAATGAGACCAGCTCACCCGTCATTCCATTTTGCGTCTCCCGCTCAACAGCTCTGCGGTCATATCCAGCTTTCGCTAGAACGACAGGAACGAGCTGCTCGGGGTCCTTGGCAATGAGGCTGCTCGATACTGCATCGTTGTATGCGGCTAAATAGCATATATCAGGTCAATCGCGTCGAGAATGGCGGTCAGACCTACCGTCTACGAAGTCAAAGTTTTCCGAGCGTTCCTGGTGAAGATTAATCCTGGTCTTATGACATAGGGGTGCTCAACTCACGAGGAACCGTAGGTACCGCGCCCAGATCTCGCCTGAACCAGGAATACTTCGAGTTGCCCGCTTGAACGTTTGCATTCGCACGTCTTCGTCAAACCCATCTTGCTGTGAGAACACGTATTTTAGAACATTCGCGTAGTGCACAAGGAGGGTAATGCCTCACCTGGAGATCGAAATAGCCGGCCCAGAACGAGCGCAAGGCTTCCTCAGCAATTGCCTCCCCATTCCACCTCCGCTTGTCCGCCTCTGCGATAGCGCGTTCATAGAGTGTCCCCAACACAAAGGTATCGAGCTTCTTTGCCCTCCGTTCTGAAGCAATATAGTAGGCGTATGCGTCCAGGGAAAAGCCAGCTTGGGTCTAATTCACGGGGGAGTCTATTAGATCGAGTGCAGGGATATGAGAGGCAACTTGCCAATGACGTCTCAGATCTCTCTCGCCGCTGGTATGCCTTGACAGCTTGGGAACGACTTTTTGTGGCTTGCACCAGCAATTGCTCGTATTCATCCGGTGGCTTGTGGTTGGTGGTGAACGTTGAGTACGCCTGAAGGGTTTCGTCACTGTCTGACAAGATTGTAAGATCAATATAACGTCGCAGCAACGGCACGTTCACGTACTGGAGTGGGGTTCCTTAAGACGTTCCAGGAGTAGTGCTTCTATTTGAGTTGTGAGTTCTGGTCTGGAAAAGAAGGCTGTGTCAGGATTATGAGGTACATGTGAGCTCGAAACATACTTCTCCGCGTCTGAAGCCTCCGCTAGGAGCTCAAGTTCGAAGTCGCGTTGCAGGTCCCATAGTTTATGGCTCTGGAGCAGCGACTCTCAGATTTCATCCATTCTAGTATGCTCAATCTACTCACCTCAGAGATATGCCCCCTTCCTTTCGCCACAATCTGGGTCATCTGGGCGTGAATCCATTCCGTGCTCAGCAAGTCGCCGAACTCCTCTGGACGCGACCCTTGCTCTTTGAAGTGCTCGTGCCGCTCAATAATGAGCTCCAAATGCTTTTGGAGAATCGGTATAGCTGCACCTATATCAGAAGGACGGGACAAATAGCGCGTAATGTATAACTCACACAGGTAATCCTCCTCTGCTCTCTCGAACAAGCCGAACACAGTCTGCAATCCCTCCGCGGTGTCAAGATTTTCGCTCTTCATTTTCAAGTCAATAAGAGGTTCCCAAACGTGATCTCCCGCCGCCCAGAACGTCGTCACCATGTCCAACGCCGCCTCCAGTTGGTCCTGCATTCCAGTCTCGCGAGCAAGGTGCACATGTTGGGAGTGAAGCGAGAGGTCGTACGGATTGTTTGTTAACGAATTCAGGACGTTCGCAAGAGCTTCGAGCGCGTCGGCTTCGTCCATAACGCCGAATATGTAGGTTGTTGAGGACAAAGATGGGTGGCAGGGGCAAGGCGTACAGTTACGCGTCTAAATCTGACGCGCCCCGACGATTTCCTTATATGGAAGGTCGTCGGCATGGGATGATCTGAAGATGCATACGGCCTGGGACATACTCGAAACCTAGGGCTACATAAAGTACAAATAATGGATCGTAGAGTATACATGATGTTTGTCCGGTGTCGTTACAGGTCGTTACGGATGAATAGGAGGAGCTTAGAGTAACGTATCGTTGCAGGTTCATGAGTTCAAATCACCACTTGCCGCGCCGCCGCCTGATTGTCCGAGGGGCAACAATGTCTGGAGGGACGACCTCCTTACCACCTTTCCAAACCGAGACCTTCACCCCAAATCGCTCGGCCCGTCTGATCACATCCTCTCCTATGCCTTTGCATTCATTCAACCTCAACTCCCCGATCCAGATGACCCCACCACCTAACATCCGCCGGACGACTTGAAGAACGCCATCTTCGGTGACCTGCGCGCACATCAATTCCAGGGTTGGGAGCGGCTGGAAGACGACGTAGGGCACCGCGTTGTTGGGGGTGTACACGACGCGATATCGTGAACGGCAAGTCTCGCCTATCGCCCACAGGACCGAGTCGTCCACATGCGACGACCAAAGCGTCAGATTACGGAGGCGAGGGACGTGGAAGTTGAGGAGCCCGATCACGAAGGGCACGTCGCACCAAGAATGTTCGATGTGCAGATGCGCCAGTCGTGATAGTCGAGGAAGGGCCTTGAGGAACTTGCGGAGGCGCGGGAAAGGGGCAGAATAGTACGTTGGGTCGTGGTCATGACGGTTAACGGATGGAGGCGTGAGTGGAGGAGGACTGCACAGGAAAAGAGTACACAGGTTGCGGCAATGGATGCGGCCAATGAGTAATAGCAGCGCCGAAGGGATATCTGGACTCTCTACATGGAGCCTAAGCTCTTGTAGATGCTCCATCTCGACGTACGCCTTGGAAGGTAGCCCGCATGTCTGCGTGTCGATGGTCTTCAGCGAATGGGCTGGGAAGGCGAGACGTAGCTTCCTCAAGCGCGAAGAAACGGTCAACATATGGAAGAGCTCGGCTTCAGCGTCCCGACCGCGAGTGAACCCATGATGCGTATAGTCAAGCGCGGTGAGATTGGAGAACAGAGAAGGGAGCCACGAAAGGCGGATGCCGTCCAACGTCGCAGAGCGAAGACGCGGCGCGTGCCCGCCGAACAGAGCGAACTCCTTCGTGTCGTCGTTGCTGCGATGCACAAGCGACAGGTGCTCCAATCGGGGAGCTTGCGCGCCGGGCCCGGTGCCGCAGCAGTAGGAGAGTGCAGCGTTCCACAGATAGGGGGCGTAATGCTGAAATTCGACTGTGAAAGAACGCCAGCGGGGCAGATAGGGGGCGACCATGTGCATGTAGAGTTGCACGGATTGCGCGTCGAGGTAATGCCGCCGCGTACGCGATCCCACGAGGGACGTCTGTGGGAGTATCTCGACGTCGAACGTGCAGGCTCTGGCGCGGGGGATGCGTTCAGTCCACATTCGCAGCCTGGGGTCGAGGCTGATCCTGCGCCAGAGGGAAGGGGTGTGCAGCGCAAGATAGCGCCACGACCGGCAGACGTGCGAGACGATCATGGGCGCCATTACGTCGTCTTCAGCTGCCAGAACAAATACAAGGGCGAGTAGCTCTGGGGGGAGCCGCATGATCCAGTGCGGCCTTCTCGGTCTTTCATGGGAGCCATCGGAATGGCAGTAGAAATGCGGTCTATCTGCACTGGCATCGGAGGTGAGTGGGGATTCCTGGGTGGTTGGGAGATACTCGCATCTCTTTATGTCTTTTCTCCTATTCATACGGCGTGAGTAACACAGACCGTGTGAAGGAGGACGCGACATACTCTGGAATATTGATCTTCGACTTTACCACCTCGACCAACGAGCGGGAGGGGCGGACGTCCGTGCGTCGACACCGTCTCAAAGCGAAGGGCATGCTCAGCCGGGTCGAGGGGAAGGAAACCTGCGCCCTGGGAGAGCCGACGATTCTTATACTCCCTGCCCCTGAGTGGCCCATCCGACACACATCCGATCCCGCCCAGGGATGCTAAATGACGACAATACGGAAGCGGTGCTCAGCACAAAGCAAGAGCCGGGCATGCACAATGACTCATTCTGGCCCTCTGCCCGGCAACACAGGGGGACCGTTCGAGAGGCACTGCCCTCCGCGAGCGACGCCTGCGCGACCGTCAGAGTGTTCCGGGCGGAAGAGCCCCAGCGCAGAGCCCGCCGGCACTCTGCTTGCGAGCTTGTCTATGCGCAGAAGCTTTCTCAGAGCGACCAGCATGTCTCAGAAAAGGCAAACGGGCCCAGAGACGGGCTGGAACGGAGAGAGCAGAGGAAGATGCGAAGCGCCCATATCCAATTGGGCGGTCTGACCTGCGCTGCCACGCCACAGCCTCTCCGTCGCGTTGTGCCACAGTCCGACCACAGGAATTGGAGGGTTGGTGTATGTCGCACCAATTGTTCCGCAAATAACACTAGGACAATATTCCAGAGCGAAGCGTATCAGACCGTGCTTCATTGTGACAAGAGTTGAATGAACAAACAGAGCCAAATGTTGTGCGCACAAGCGCCCGTTAGTTGAAAATCCATAGAAGTTGGTCCTCCGGAGACATGGGGTCCAAAATCACTGCAGATGATAATAAGAAATGCTTAAGTTTGTTTCGTATGAGAACACCCCGAATCCACCGGAGCCTGTCTCCACGCGTCCACGCAGCGATATTTATCCAAGGAAGACATCTATGTTCTGAGGTTTCCAGAGGCAGACAAATGGACATAATGCTACAATCAATTATCGGAGCTGACGAGGCCGCGCATCGCATCGACAACCTTCCTCGCCTCATCTCGCTCGCCCAAGGCCGCTTCCAGCCGCTTCTTCAATTCGGCGTTCTCGCGTTCCAGAACGTATCGCGAGGCAGCGGTAGCGTCGGCAGAGATGTTCGATCGGGGCTTCTGCTTGGACAGAGGGGGCTCCGCGAGGACAGTGGCGAGACTCGATTTGGTGCGCGAAATTTCCAACGGCTGTGCGTTGTCGGCGCTACCGGGGAGAGGCTCTCGCAGAAGGCTGTTCGAGTAGATATCCGAGTCATCTGAAGGACGTCAGGATCAGGGGGAGTTGAAATAGATTGGATGAAAGTGAATGACGTACCGGTTGAATATACGCTCGCGCCATCATCGGCCTCCAGGTTCTCGTGTATGTCGAAGGGGGCCGGAATGGAGAAGAGCTTCTCGTGGGGCAATGGGCTGGACAAGTCGACCCGAGGCGGCGAGTCGTAGCCGTGGCGAAGATGAGCCGCGTCGGAGTTGCCGCGGATGCGGACAGAATCCCTAGGCTTGCGCGCCGACGAGCTCGAAGGAGGCTCGCTCAGGGGCGACATAACACGCGTCTCGTCCCCGTCCGACTCCGTGGCGCTCGTCGAGCGCGAACTCGCCGATCCTCTCTGAGACAAAGACTGGCGGCGAGGACGCTGCTCCTCTGGGGTCTGGAAACCAGACGAGGCGCGCTTCGGGATTCCCTGTCGTTCGTTTGGCCGAGTGAAGCTTTGATCCCGCCGTCCAGGTTGCGAGTCCGACGCTGCAGACTGCGAGCGCGCCCGCGTGCGGCCCCTGTCAAGCTCCTGAGGCTCTTCGTTCTCGTACTCGGATGCGATTTGCTCCCAGTGCTTGATAAGCCATGCGACGAGCTTCTGGCCACGGACCTCCTTGTCGCGTCCAGACCCTTCTGACTTGCTACCGGATGCCGTCACTGCTGCTGCGGTTTTGCGCCCGCCCGCCACCGCGACACCGAAGATGCGGCCGATGTCTTCTGGGCTCATGCCGCTGTCCGGGCACACCTGAAGCGTTGCAAAGAAGGCGAAGAGGTGGACAATGAGGGAGAACTGTCGGCGCGGGAGAAGTAAGAGAACATGTTGGGCGATCTTGACTTGAGTTTGAAGCGGAGGGAGTTCGCGAAGAGTCCGCTCGCGTTCACGCTGACGCGCGCTGAAGCTGGGGCCATTGTCCTCTGTGTCCTGATCGTAGTCTGAGTCGCTGTCCGAAGATTCCGAAGCTTCGTCGTCGTCGCGGCAGCGAATGCGTTGTTCAGCCCGTAGGACAGAGGGCGAGATGCACCATGCCCACAGAGCCTCGGCGATGGTGCGATGAATCAGCGGGACAGGGAGTGAATTGAGGTAGGTGACTAGCAAGGCGCAGATGTCCTGGGTCGACTCTTGATTCAAGGAGTATCGCGCGGCCAGGCTACCAGATATCGATGACCGGGGTGAAGACTGAGAAGGCGGTGTGGGAAAGTCGAAGTGTGACACAAGATCTAGGAGGCGGGAACGATTGGGGAGCGCGCGGAAGAGGTCCGGCTGGTAGATACCTAGGAGAGATGTCAGATAATATTAGTGAGCAATCGCCCTCGAACACTTACCTGTTCTGTAAAGCTCTTCGACGCACGCGCCCATGACTGAGGGCACGAAGTGCTTGTAGCCGCCGACGATGACGGGTACCATAGCTGCATCCGCGAGATCCTGGAGGTATGCCCCGAAAACATCTACGCGGCTTCAGACTAGACAAAAGTAGGTGAAGAAAATACTCACTACCGTCTCTCTTGCGGATCTCCCGGTTGACGCTATCCATCAACCTCCTTTCTTTCCTCTGAAGCCTCCAGATTCCGTCTTCCCCAGCATCTTCCTGTCCCTTGTCCCGAATGAAGTCGACTATGAGGGTCTCTTCGTCTTCATACATGCGTCCGCTCATATAGTCTTCGATCTCAATATAGTCGTGGATGTTCCAGTCGCTTGTTTCTTTGCGAAGGAGATACTTGAGAGCGCCGACGGCCTGTTCTTTCGTGGGATGCGGGAACGGCTGGGCCGAGAGCGATTGAGACCCACGAGCAGACGAAGGAGTGTGCCGGACGCTGGCGACGCTGACTGTCTGCGAACGGTTTCGCGACTGAGGCGGGTACGCCACGTAAGGGTCAACCTCGAGCAAGGGTGTTGTGGGAACCGAGGGGGAGAACGGTCCGTCACCACAGGCCCGCGCGATGCGGTCAGCCTCCGCATCGGACACGCGGGGGGCAGCTTGAAGATGGGTGCGCGCCCGCGCGTTGAGCTGGGAGAGAGAAGGGGAGGTCCTGACATCGTGGAAAGCCCTCGACTGCTTCGCGTTGACGTCGAAGGAGGGGGAGACGGCGGTGTTGGGCGCGGACAAGAACCGGTCGCGACCGTCCCGCTGAGACAAAGAGCTTCGAGGATTGCGGAGGTTGGGAACCGACGCACGCATGGTGGGCCGCGTGCCGTGCTCCTCATCGTCGTCGTTGCGAAGGATGTTGCGCTGAGGTGCCCTGGTGGCACTACCTGGGTTGGTCGAAGGTGCCGCCATCATCCTACGCTGGTAGTCCTCCCAAGTTGGCTCTTCCGGTCCAGTCGACTTGCGGAGGGAGGACTTGCGAGCGAACACAGGCATTGGGGCAGAACAAAGTGCAGCTGGGGTAAATGCAAAGGCGAAGGGACTAGACGTGACCAGCACGAAAGATAGAGCGGTGAGGGGTGAGATGGAATGAGAATAGAGGCCTGGATCGACCTAAGCATTGCATCGGCGGCGGCTGGCCTGCAAGGGGCTGACCCGATGGCTGGCTCCTATCCCATTTCGATCGGGGCTGGTTGACGGCTGCGGGTTGCATTATTAGGGTGACCGCGCGCGTTGCTTCCCTGCGCAGTGCCGCGCCGCAGAATATGTTTTCTGTATTCTAGAAAGTGAGCGACGGCGCAGATTGACCACTCGCCTGAAACTAGCTGGTCGTCGGTCGGCAACAAAGCGAGGGCGGAGGTAGGGCGGCTAACGCCACAAAGACACGTCTGTGCCGCCACGTGGCATTACCCTAAATTTGTTTTTCTGCGCGCTTACGCGCTCTCTCCGCCAGCACACTCACCCCTCCCGCCCGTTTCGTCCTGTCCATGCCACACCTGTGAGGAGGCTACAGTCGAGGTATGTCGAGTTCCGCTCCCCCAACTACTTTGCTAGGACGATATTTCGGACATTTGCACGTCAGGCTGAGTACCCTCGGGTACGCTGGATGATACTTCGCATTTCTGAGCTCTCTCTGCATCCTGCACAACAGTCGCGCTTACCGCTCTCCCCCTAGATTCTTATACACGCGCCGCTCACCACCGGAGGTCTTCTATAGGGTTGAAAACGTTGAAGCGAAGGAGTAGCTTGTCGTCTACTTGCAGTATGTCGCATGTCATGTACACTAGCGAGGGGAATGTTCAGTGGTTGGTGTACCAGATGGCTCAGGCTCTTAGGCAACGGCAGCTGCCGCCTGTACTCCTCTTTTCCCTCGTTCCAATCGGGGCTTGGTTCATCGTCCGTCCGCTACTCGACCCATTGCCGCCATTGCCTGCCTTCCATGCTGCAGTGGGCTTTTCTATCTTCGCGTTTCTGAGCACGATATACCTCGTCCCTGCCTTGGGTCCGACCTTCATCAAGGCAAGGTTGAGCGGCCGTGATTTGTTGAAGACTTACGACACACCCATGTACGCCCAATGGTCCTTTTCCATTCCTAACCCCAAAAATTAACTTCCATGCAGTCCAGAGAGTCTTGGCTTGGTGTGCGCCTCGGTCTACATCCTGCTCCTAATTCTCTTCATCCCGTTTGCATTCTCCGACGTCTTTGTCAACGATTACGAGAACCGGTCACGCCATGGTCTTGTAGTCGCGGAATTCCCTCATCAGAAGGTGAGCGCGCTCCGAAGTCTCCTGCGGTGTCAGCTCACATCGTGTGTAGCTTGCGGTTTACCTTTCCTCGCTTCTGTCTCTGCTGATTGCCACCATGCTTGGTTTTCTGGACGACGTCTTTGATATCCGGTGGCGGCACAAGCTTCCGATTCCAATCATTGCCACTATTCCGCTCCTCATGGTGTATTACGCGGAACGAGGCAACACCAATGTCGTCGTGCCAATACCCTTGCGATGGCTCTTCGGCACGCTGGTAAACCTGGGGCCGCTGTACTATCTTTATATGTCCCTCTTGTCCACGTTCTCGACGAACAGCATCAACATCCTGGCTGGCATCAATGGTTCAGAGACCTCGCAGGCGCTGATTATCGCTATTTCCGTGATCCTGAACGACCTGCTGTACCTGCCATGGCCATTCGGGGTTCGGGTACCGCTTCACCTGCTTGGGGGGCACGCGGAACTGGAGATCGGCGGTGCATGGAGCGCAGGGATGGCGTACGGGAGCAGAGAACTGGTCGAGAGACATCTCTTCAGCCTGTATTTCATGCTGCCGCTGGTTGGTGTGTGCGCGGGCTTCCTGTACCACAACTGGTGAGTCCGATGTTTCCGTGTTCCTCCCTGGCGCCCCGCCCGCGCCTTCCGCCTCCGTGGCCAGTGCGCGCCACCTGATTTCGAATTTGAAGTTGAATTTGATGGAATTTGATGATCGGTTCTAGGTACCCCGCACGCGCCTTTCCGGGGGACACCCTCTGCTACGTGACGGGCATGGCTTTCGCTGTCGTCGGCATCCAGGCGCACTTTTCCAAGACCCTGCTGCTCTTCTTTATTCCCCAGATATTCAACTTTGTCCTCTCCTGCCCGCAGCTCTTTGGCTTGGTTCCGTGCCCCCGGCACCGCGTCCCCAGGTGCGTTTAATTTCAATCAATTCGCGCGCGACTAGGCCCAGCCTCGTGTTGTGGGGACGCCACAGAACGCCCAGCTGACTGTTCCAAATCAGGTTCGACAAGGAAACTGGTCTCCTGTCCCCTTCTACTGCCGAGTTTAAGAAGCCACCGTCGGCGCTAACGGCCGTCGTCCTCAAAGTCCTCTCAACACTCGGTCTAATCAGAGTCGGCGTGAACCGTGAGACCGGAAATACGGAGGCGACTAATTTCACGATCCTGAACACGTTCCTTGTCGTGTTGGGGCCCATGAAGGAGGATTCACTCGTGAAAGTGCTGATAGCTTCTCAGGTCAGTACCCGCGCGGCTACCAATGCGGAACAGGAATTCACATGCGCGCTTCCGCAGGTCGCCGGGAGCGTTTTTGCTTTCGCGATACGGTACGGGCTGGCGTGGTTGTTGTACGACGGTAACAGACGGTAGCGGGGTCGGGCTCCGCGTATTCCTTTTCCTCCAAGTCTCGGCATTGCATCACGTAGAACCATTCATCACAGTAGGATTCTTCCAGTAAGTTATTACCTTTCCTCGAATCATCGCACTCGGTCCACTGCATTGTGTTCCGAGCTGCTTGGACAGTCAGCGCTGTACCAAACGCCGTACAAACTCCCGACAGACCGGCCTGTCAGCGCTGCCCACGGACCAGGTGAGCCTCTGAGGATTGCACGCGAGGCGTTAGAGCGAATATGCGTCTGTGCGTGGACGTCTGAGCCACCCTTTTCACTCGGGCCATCGCACGTCGTCGTCGTCGAACATGGCCAAGAGCCTTTTATAGGCCGGGGCGCTCAGTATCGGCCGAAAGTGCGGAGAGGATGAGCGCAGGAGCGTCGATCGGCGGGAGCCCCGCACTCGGCTCCCGCCGGACTAAGCCCAGGCCAATCACATGTCCCGTGAATGGTCTCCCCGCGATGAGTCGAGTCCGTGGACAGGGACTCTACAAATGAATACAAAATAGCTGCTATGCCCCGCAGGAACGCCTGTACCCCCCTCCCCCTCCCCGCACCCCACCTTCCTTCCATCCCCCACACGCCGCCATGTCCTACAACGAGCGCGCAGCCTTCAAGGCCGAGGTCGCCCAGGTCGAGAGCTGGTTCAAGGTATGTTCCCTCGAGGCCCCTCTCCTATGCTCGTGTCTAACGTGCATTGCAGAACCCACGCTTCAGGAAGGTGAAGCGTCCCTACACTGCTGAGCAGGTCGTCTCGAAGCGCGGCACGCTCCCAATTTCTTACCCATCCAATGTGATGGGCAAGAAGTTGTTTGCTACCCTCGAGGGTCACTTCGTCAAGGGAGAGCCTTCGCACACCTACGGCGCGTGAGTACGACGCATTTTCCTGATGAACTACGCTTACTTTATTTTCTAGGCTCGACCCCGTGCAGGTCACGCAGATGGCGAAGTACCTCGAGACTGTCTATGTCTCGGGATGGCAATCGTCCTCGACGGCTTCGTCTACGAACGAGCCCGGTCCTGACTTGGCTGGTGCGTCCTTTACCATAACTGTGCAAAGCGCTGTGCCTAACAAAGCGTCCAGACTACCCCTCGAACACTGTCCCGCTCAAGGTTGAGCACCTGTTCATGGCGCAGCTCTTCCACGACCGCAAGCAGCGGGAACTCCGTTCGCGCCTGTCCGACTCCGAACTCTCTGCCACACCCGTGATCGACTACCTCCGCCCCATCATTGCTGACGCCGACACCGGCCACGGCGGTCTCACCGCGACCATGAAGCTCGCAAAGATGTTTGTCGAGAAGGGCGCCGCGGGTATTCACATTGAGGACCAGGCCCCAGGTACCAAGAAGTGTGGACACATGGCTGGAAAGGTGCTCGTGCCCATCCAGGAGCACATCAACCGTCTCGTCGCAATCCGCCTCCAGTTCGACATCATGGGCGTCGAGAACCTCGTCATCGCCCGCACGGACTCCGAGGCCGCCACTCTCATTACGACCAACGTCGACGAGCGCGACCAGCCATTCATTCTCGGCTCGACCAACCCCAACCTGCGCCCGCTCGTTGTCGTCCTCGTGGAGGCGGAGAACCAAGGCAAGACCGGTCCCGCCCTCGAGGCGATCGAGGAGGACTGGATGAACAAGGCGAACATCCAGCTCTTCTCCACTACTCTCTCTGCCGCGCTCCGCGCCCAGACGAGCGCTTCCCCCGCGACCCTCGAGCGCTTCAACCAGCGCATCGCACACGTCTCGTACTCGCAGGCCGTCGCGATCGCACAGAAGGAGTTCGGCCTGAAGAACGTGCCGTTCTGGGACTGGGACGCGCCCCGTACTCGTGAGGGCTTCTACCGCTACCAGGGCGGCACCCAGTGCGCCATCAACCGCGCTGTCGCGTACGCACCCTACGCCGACGCCCTCTGGATGGAGACCAAGAAGCCCATCCTCTCGCAGGCCAAGGAGTTCGCCGACGGTGTCCATGCCGTGTACCCCGAGCAGTGGCTCGCGTACAACTTGAGCCCATCGTTCAACTGGGAGGCGGCTGGCCTCGGCCCCGCTGAGATGAAGGACTACGTCTGGGAACTCGGCAAGCTTGGCTTCGTCTGGCAGTTCATCACGGTACGCATTTAGCTGCTGAATTTAGCATTTCTGGCTGACCTCTGGTTTTTAGCTCGGTGGCCTCCACTCGAACGCGTACATCAGCGACCTGTTCGCCAAGTCTTACGCCACAGAGGGCATGAAGGCCTACGTCGAACTCGTCCAGCGGAGGGAACGCGAGATCGGCTGCGACGTCCTCACCCACCAGAAGTGGTCTGGTGCCGACTACATGGACAACCTGATGAAGACCGTCACCGGTGGTGTCTCCTCGACGGCTGCTATGGGCAAGGGTGTCACAGAGTCGCAGTTCGCCGACGGCCCCAAGCACAAGTTGTAGTTTACCAAAACGCCACCGTCTGGTGGGCTCGGTTGTTGTGGACATTGGTGTGGGGTAGAAGCGTAGTACATCTCTCATTCTTGTAATATCTCTCATGTGTAATTGTATGCTTCGGAACGCATTACATGAAGCTTTATTCCAAAACCGAATGAGAGAGAGTGAGGGAGGGGGATCGGGCGTGAGAATAAATGAGTACGAGATGAGCGGGCGTCTGCTACATTGCACGGCTACATCTCGTCCTCGACCCTTTTCAAATCTTGCATTACACCGACGACGACGACAGCTATGGACGGAGCAGAACGCATTCAAGCAGCCTCAAAATTTCTGTTGCAATCTCCTCCCGGGGAAATCAACGACGTCCTCAACGGTACGACCCCCAGCAGCTGATCGCGGCGGCGCAGCCCAGCTGAACACACCCGCGACAGACGTCCGCAACATCATCTCAGACGACGACATCCTCCAGGATGGCGTGCAGCCCGCACTGCGCGAGTACAACCTCGCGCAGTTCATCACCGCGGACGTCCCGGGCCACCAGCACCAGGTCAGTGCATCCCCACCCTCCGCGCGTGCGCGCCGTAGGCCGCAGATGCTGAGATGGCGCGGCCGCAGTGTATTGTCAGCGACGCGGCGCGGGTGCCGACGAATGAAGACGGATCGGATGACCCTAGTGATAGGTTCTGGGACCCCCGGTCGAGGACGAGCTTCCGGTTTGACCATCTTGCGCTGGTGAGTCGCGTTCATCTGCGGGTGGGGGCGCATGCTGAATGGGTTGGTGGGCATAGGAAGCATCGGAGCCAGAACCTATTGAGCCGGACGAGGAGGCGGAACCATTCCGGTGTGTGTTGGTCGACCTCTTATTGCATTCTCTCTGAACTCCATGTAGTGTCGCGCTCGAGACATCTGCATTGACGTATATCTCTGCGCACTTCCACGACGGCGTCTTATCCGTGTTCCCCACAAAGGGCGAACGGGATCGCTTCGTCGTCCAGATTGTCGCGAACAAGTACAACCCCTCGAACTTCTGGTACGCCTCATGTTATCCTACCTCGATGTGGGACTAACGACGCGCGTGGTTTAGGTCAGGAAGATGGCGTTCCGAGTACATCGTTAACCCCACCGAGCGCACGCTAGAGGGCAGGATCCTGGTCAACGTGCATTATTACGAACAAGGAAACGTACGTATTTCCCATCCTGTCAATACGACTGTTCTCTGAGAAACTACGCAGGTGCAACTATCGACAACACATACGGTCTCCCTGGCTCTGCCTACAACAATCTCTACGGCCAACGCCTCTGCATCGGCGTCGAAGATCATCGCAATTATCGAGACCGAGGAGACGAGATATCAAACTTCGCTAAACGAGGCGTATCAAGACATGGGTGACAAGACCTTCAAGGGCTTGCGGAGAGCTCTTCCCATGACCAGGGCGAAGCTTGACTGGGAGAAAGTAAGTGATACCTAGCACATCTGTTTATAGACGGTCTTGCTGATCACTTTCCCTATAGGTTCTGGGCTACAAGTTGGGTGCTGAGCTGACTAGTGCCAACAAGGGAGGATTCGGCTCTTCATAGAGTGCATTCATCATACTAGCAACATACAATCAATGTAGTATAGCGGAAATATCATGGAGTCCGATAATATCCAAAAGAATATCCAAGAAAAGAGAGGATTAGTGGGTCCTGCCGCAACAATAACCTACGGAGCTACGGTACAAAATTATAACGGTGTCGTGTATGGCTGAGAAACAACGAGCGACGATTAAATTAGCATTACGATAATCGGGTCTTCGAACAGCGTCCACTCTAGACCCAGGGCGATCCAGGAGAAATCGGCGCGCTGTGGAAATCCTGCGGCTGCGTCCACGCCTGTTGGTCGTGGAGGAGCGGAGGGTAGATTCCGACCTCTTGTGCGAGCTGGTGTTCCGGGGCGTAAAGCGCAGAGGCCTGTGGATCGGCCTGGAAGGAAGGCAATATGAGGGGAGGCGGTCGCCGCATCTCGATGGCCTCGATGCGCTGCTGCAGGAAATTGATCTGCCGGCTTGACCTGTTCATCATGTCCATTGCACTCTTCATCTGGCGCATCGCGCTGTTCATCTGGTCTGTCGCGTGCCGCAGCTGAGACTGTTGGTAAAGCGAATGTTAGAACTCTGAAGTCGTGCCTATTGATATGGTACACAAAAGAACGTACCTTCATCAATGTGAGCTCCTCCGCCGTGCCGGACCCAAGCACGTCAAAAGACGGAATCGACGAGTTCCAGCTCTGAGGACGCCTGTAGGGCTCTCCTGCACTTGCTTGCCTCGAGTGGACGCTCGCGGCGTGTGCGTCACGCGCCTTCTGCGCCGCTCGCGGGTTTGGATCGAACGCCGTTGCGTCGAAGGACCGTTTCTTGGAGATCGCCTGTTCCCGGAGAGACACTGCGGTCGACGCGGAGGACGCGGTCGTCGGCCGGCTGTTGGAGTACTCGGAGCCGTAGGGCGATTCAACGGTCGGTGATGCGGCCGGTACCGCTCCTTGCATCTGGAGGATTTCTATGGGGTATAGTTGAGTGACCAGACGACGAGGTTTCTAGCGAATATGCATACCGAGGGGTCTGTAGCGGAACAGGATGCTAGCGTATGGCTTGTTCTCTGGATCGATGATATAGCCACCCACGCCTTGCACAGCCTTACAGGGCACCCCTTCACCGGTTCTACCCGTCGTGTCAGAATAACATTCCATCATGACAAACTACAGCGCCGACTTACAGGAGGCTAGGTGTGCCGTCGCGCGAAGACTTGCTGTCTTCAGGCTCCTGCGACGGCCGAAACTGCTCAGGGCCTGTCTTGCTGCACCGATACACGGCAAAATCAACCGAACCCATATTCTCGAACGTGTATGAATTTGGGTCATGGACACTCTTGTCGTCTGCACCAGTCAGCGATAATGTACAGGAAGGAAGAAATACACGACTTACCGTTGAAAACGAGGTTGCGGAACCTGAAAGGCTTGGTCAGAGTCTCGGAGATGTAGATGCCTGGGAGCATCTTCTGTCCTGGGGCCAGGTAATACCGTCCGACCGCGATGCCGTCTACGGTGACATCAACTGAGACATCCTGGGCCTCTAAGGTGTTCGACAAGAGAATTTCAAAATCCTGTAAGACGGGATACACGCGGTAAGCATAATTTGGGACAACAGGGGACGACAGAAAGCACTTGCCTTTTCTGGTTGACCTGCGATGAAACAGCTTACTGTTCGCTCGTCGACAGTACGCGTCGCGTACTCGTCCAAGGCAGTGCCATTGCACCATACACTGATCAAGACACCTCGGCAAGTAGGCATGGTCAGTAGCTGCTGCTGTTCTACACACAATTACGCTGCGAAAGGATAAAGTAAGCATCCTCCCGAAAACATAATAGTAA
This sequence comes from Bjerkandera adusta, assembly GCA_027924225.1. NCBI lineage: Eukaryota > Fungi > Basidiomycota > Agaricomycetes > Polyporales > Phanerochaetaceae > Bjerkandera > Bjerkandera adusta. Next base: position 68,605 of record BSCZ01001917.1, on the reverse strand, counting down.
CAGTTCTCGAACAATATCGAATCCGCGGCTTACCTTCTAGTAGTGCTTTAAATACGTTGTGTACCGTCTACAACGGTGTTCCAAGGTCTTGAGGGGCGAACCGGTCGGACGCTGCGGTTCGAACTCGAGTTGTTGGATGGGGAATGGCTAGAACGTCACGACCGGCTTTTAATATCCAATCTGTTGTCAACACCACGTGATCGCGTTATTAGCCGAGTTCCTGCCAAGCCTGGCCAGTGCGAGGCCCTTTGTTTTGTGGAGAGTTGTCCTGCGTGAGACATCTCAGCATAGACGAAGACAACATGCAGAGTGCACAACGGGGCGCCACAGCCCAAACTCTGCAGGGGGCCTTCCGCGCGGAGGTGCACGGGGTCCGATATTAAGCGCACATTACCGACGTGTTGGCGCAGGTAGCGACAAGGGCACAAAGGGATACATCCGTCGAACTGGTTGGACAAGGCGTGTACAGCCCGATTGTCATTATTTGTACAGGGAAGATAGGTGGTATGATAAAATCCAAGGAGTGAGAATGCACAAGTCCGTCAGGCCATTCGCAATTACATGAACATAGAATGAGAAAGAAAAAAAGCGTATTAGTCGTAAATCGGTAGGGGGAGCAACCTGTCAGGCACGTCAGCAGTCGATACGTCAAGTGGGCGGAGATAATAGGTACCTATCAGCATTGAATAGGAAGTTGTTCGCAATGTCTTCTCCTTCCAAGAAACGAGTGGGATACAATACTGTACGACGGCTGGTCAGCAAGATCAGGCAACTTGAAATTTGGTGAACATACCCAAGTGGCCACGGAGCTCCTCCAGCATCCGTTCCATTTCTTCTCTTTCCGCTTGGTCGAAGGGCTCCGCACCCTTCGGACTCTGCTTGCGTGAGCGAGCATCCTTCTCACCAGGCTGCGGCCCGGCAGGCGTAGCTGGAGGGGTCGTGTGTTTCTCGCCGTCGACAGAGTCCTTGGCCTTGGTAGCAGAGTCCTCCAACGAGCTGGTAGTACCGTTTGCTGAGCCCGAGGCAAGCGGGTCACCTTGGTCAGATGGTATACGGCCAACCGGCTCTGGATTCGTTTGTTCTCGAGCCTGAATACGACAATGATGAGCGGACGGAGCGCCACAGCGGTAGGTACATACCGGTTTGCTCAACCTGTCATGGTGCACGATGAACTCCTTGTACTGCTTCCACGTCGTAACAAGATCATCCGGGATGGCATGGAATACCTTCCTGTAGATCTCCGTCTGGAAGCAGCAACACTTTTAGCGAATTTGTCCACTGAAGATAAACCGGGACTGACGTTGTGTACAGCGCAGGCAAGCCACGTCTTCTTCCAGAACTCCTCAGAAATGGGATCGTCGAAGCCGTGCGGGTCCACATGCGGTGCAGGAGTTGGCAGCGCAGATGGCTTATTCGACAACCTTGCACCCATGCTCCTCCGAATGGTGTCGCGAGCATCCACCGCAGCATCCTCTTCGGCATCAGCATTTTCAGCCTCTTGAGATGGTCCTGGAACCTCGTCGTCGTGCTCAAGGTTTCCATTTGCTGGAACGCCATACAGCTCCCCATCAGCACGGGGCTCCGGGGAATCGTCGTCGTCTTCCACGGTTGCGCCGTGCGACTTGCCGTCCCCATCGTGAGCGTCGCCATTGTGAGATGCATGTCCGTTCTGTTTCGAGTTCTGGTTCTGCTCCGAGATGAACTTCTCCTCAATGGTCGGGACGACGGAGCTCGCAAATCCATGCTCTTTCTTGCCCTCGCGGGTGTAGTTCTGACGTTCTTCTTCGAGGCCCTTGTCACTAGCGGCGGCGTCGGCCGCTTTGGTCTTCAAGCCCGCCTTTCGCATAAGCATCGAAGCATCTTTGGCCTCGACATCGCCTGTACCATGCATAGCTATATAAAAGGGTCAGCGCTAGCTCAATCTACTAGAACTGGTCGCACCTTGCTCAGCTGCGTCGACAGTGTCATGGAAGACTGTCCCAATACGAGTTCTACGCTGCCCTTTCCCAGCGTGCGTGACGCCGCGTTCGGTGCCGTACTCCTGCTCGACGTCTGGGTCCCACTCCTCGATCTCGTGGGGTTGCTTGACGGGGCCGGCTGCCATCAAATCCTCTTCGTACATCGCGTCGACGTCGACACCGAGATGCTCTCGCATGAGCCTGACACGCAGAGTATGGGCAAATCGGCCGACTTTGTAGGGTTTTCCCGCCATCGTGCTATGGAGACCATTGGCACAACGAAAGATAAACGAAATGAGGGTGGCGCACCAGTCCATCATGTCTGTGTCGCGGATGACTGCCGCAATCTCAGAGTCGCGGTCTCCTCGTTGCGAGCGTTCGTTGATATTCGCGCTGCCTATGATCGCAAGACGATCGTCGACGATCATGACCTTGCCGTGGATATACACTTGTTCTGTGGTCAAGACATCACCCTGTAGCTTCGCCCAGTTTCGTAGTGAAAAGACAGTTATGTACTCGTCCGGCTGTGAGAATTGTAGATAGTCAGTCAAGAGTTTCAAGCGATACATACACTATTACCCACATCAATACCCTCCTTCCGGAGCCTAGAGAAGATCGAGTTGGGCCCGCGGCAGATGGTTCGGTTTTGGCACTCCAATATGATACGGATCTGTGCCGCGATGAGTCAAGATACGCATAGATAGATGTGGCCGAGCTTACCGCACTAGCGTCGCTATGGTCGACAGGGAAGGTGAATCCAGGGAGAAGAGGAATGACGATGCAGCATTTGAATGGTGTCCCTTCTCGGTAAGCTCGGATGATCCTGTGGACGATGGCGTCGCCGATCTTGTTCTCTATCTTGACTTCGTTTACTACCGTTCTGCTTGATCTCAACGCGGTGAAGACGTGCAACGAAGGTGACTGGACTTACGATGTAATGAAGAACTGGTTCTCGATGTAGACAAAGTGATCGGACATCTGAATAGCTAGAATTGCACGAAAGCATTAGCTCGGATGATCGAGACAATGGAATAGGAACGAACCTTTCAAGTAGGCATTCTGGATGGAGAACTCTATTCGGTCCGGTGTACCCATCGACCACACACCAGCAGAGCGACAGATCTGCAATTCGCAAGTGCCGGTCAGGCCCAATGTCTGTAGCTCACCGGGCCTGAATTCGGGCGGAGGGAGTAGGGAAGGCATCGGGCGAGTATGGTTCTTGATGCGTAGCAAATAATTCCACCTACGAACATCTAAGCATACCAAGCCCGTTTAGATGACGGACGAATATACCTTTGTACAAAGTGACGTGCGAGATCCCGAGCAGGTTGACCTACAATTTGCATAGAAACGTCGTGCCTGGTGGCAGAAGTATTAGTATCTGCTCAATGGCCGACAACTGTCTCGTCTCACCAAGGCATCCGTGGGACTTTGCCGCGATCGTACATGTCGTCGAAAGGTTTGTTCAGGGTGTGGAAGTCGGTGACTCGAGGGTTGCTGTAGTCCTTGCCTAGACAGTGTATCAGCTATGCCTAATGCGTCGGCTTATCTACGAAACAGACCAGGCCAAATGATCTCTGTAAGATCGTCGTCGACCAGTACATGTTGAGGTGTGTCCCATCTGGATCAGCGACATTAGATCAGCTTGAACTGTAGACAGCATACTACACACCGCCCGAAACAGGCATCCAAGCCCCCCATGAAGGCGATAGTCTGGTCAATTACACAAAGCTTCTCATGCTACCAACAAATGTTAGCGACAAGCCAAGACATTGTGAACGATTACTTGCATGCGCCCAGTAAAATGTGCCAGTCTGGAAATGCGAAGGCGAACGTTGCACCATGATGTTCGGGTGAAGGCTGCTTAGTTTCTGCTTCGCGTAGCTAAAAATTGCATGAGCGGCGTAAATGATCTTTAGTTCAAAACTTACTTGCTGTCTGTCGGCGTAGTGCGACTCGACACTTCTAGGCTGGAGAAGAATTAGTTCGTACACATCTCGAAAGGAAGTTGAGGGCGACGAACTAGATAATAACGTAGATCTTGACACCCTCCTTCGCTTTGCGCTCAAGGAGATTATCGAGGCGATATTTCTCCTTCCCAGGTCTGCGCAGCTGAAGCTCTACATAGACATGAATGTTTTAGAAGCCAAAGATAGCTATGGCTTGGAACGTACCAGGCGATAGCCACCAGTCGTGTATATACACGGATTCCTTGGCAAGAAGGATAGCACGAGAAAGGTTCCAGAAATAGTCGCGCTATATAACAGGTCAGCTCACGGAGAAATATGGGATGGAGTATGCTGATTACCCCGTCCACAAGCCATTGAGCAGCGACGTTCAGTCGGATTGGTGCGAAACTGTCGAACCTATTCCGTCCAATGTAATGCGACTCGCGTGCAACCTTCTCGAGCGCGGCAATCCATTGCAACATTTGACGCTGCCAAAGCGAGTCAACATATGAACGAGCCAGCGTCGGGAGAGATTTGGCATACCTCGTTACGGGCATAGAGCTTAAGTCGCTGTTGAGAGTTCTCGATATAGAATGTGTGCTTCGAGACATCGCCGTGACGAGTTTTCTTCTTGCCCTCGTTTGTCACTCCGTTCTTGTCAGTGCGTTCATCTTGCCCATAGAGTGGATTGGTGTTCGTTGATGGGTCGAGCATGGGTGTCACCGGGCGCGTACGGGGGCCTTCGTTGTCAGAAGTCTCGGGCGACGATGGCGACTCGTACGATTCACCGCGTTGCCTGGATGCCTGTGTGCCACCGTTGGTATGAGTGGCAGACGTAGTGCCCTTGCTGTGGAAGATTCTTGACAGGCGAGAGCGAATCGAACCAGCTGCTTGGCTACGAGCGTCGTGCTGCTGCTCATTCCTCTCGGTGTCCTCTTCTTCCCGGGTTGTATCAGGGTGAGTGAGAAGGTTGAGGCCTTGTCGATAGTATCTTTTCGGACGTTCTATTTTGAAGTCCGAATCGATCATGAAGACGTCGTGGACGGCAAGCTTGATACCGGGTCAGTAGTATAAGAGCATGGAGACGACGCAACAAACCTCAGCCATCTCCTCCATAACCACGAGGTAACTCTCCCGAACCGCACACCATTTCTGCTTCTTCTTTTCCTTCCAACTGGTGCCACGTTTTCCAAACGGACCTTTGTTGCTGATGGATTCGATGCGCAGAAACCCAGCCTTGTACTGTGCGCCACCGGACTGAGCGAGGGCAATGGATAGGGTACTGATTTCTAGAAAGCTAGCGAGTCGGTTCACCGAGGGATGGAACATCTAAGGATGTTTTAGCAAGATATGAGAACTCGGAGGGTCAAACGTACAACGGCACGGATTAAACCAATGAGGTAATTCTCTAATGACTCGCGTTGTATCCTGGCAAACTCAGATCTGCTGAAGTCGCTGCTTCTCTCTTTCAGAAAGTTGATCAATGGGAAGCCTACATGATACAGACGTTAGCATGTCTTTAACTGCGACATATGGTCACTTACCAGCCCTCGGGAAGTCAGGTAACGTGTCGACAGTACGGTTGTATGCATTGGAAATTGTATAATGGGTGTGAAGGGACAGAAATTCGCGGAGCTGACGGTAGACCACCCATCGTACGGAGCTGTTCGCGTACTCGCACTCAATACGGAAGACTGCCTTGTTCCCATGGAGCGGATGTAGGCTGTCGCTTATGCGGATGCGCAAGTGATGAAAGAGGGCGGGGACGCGCCGATGTCCTTTCTCGTCGCGCTCGAACCACAAACGAAGGAGAAGAGTTGATAGACCACCCGCAATAAGCTCGTCGGTAATGTTGACGGCCTGCGGTACAACTGCCGAAGGAGGCGGCTGCTCCTTCCCCTGTGCGGCAATATGCGGAAGAAGAGAGCGAAGCCGACCCCATTTGGGCGCCGCGCTAGACTTTCCCTTGTCCTTGTCGTTCTTGATGTGTGGTAGAGAGCGTGTGCGGCGTATGAAACGCGAAGAAACGACAGACTGAGTGGGGGACAGAGCCTGAGAAGGCGTCCGCGATGAGGTGCGCTCATGACTTTCGCGTTCGCGTGCGGCGGATGAGGTCTCCGCGATGGGGCTACCTGGGGCAGGGCTTTCGGTCAAGAACTCAGGGTCCCCGTGCGGCGCGCGCGGCGACTCTGCAACCCACTTGCCCGGGTTGAAGACATCGTAGAAGTAGCTGAAGCTGTCCCTCTTCTTCCCCCTCTTCTCCGCTAGCTCCCTTTCCTTCTCTCGCTGCTCCGGGTCCGAGAATTCCAACGCGCCGCGGAAGGGCGAAGTTGCAGGTGCAAAGTCAGTCGTAACATCGGGGTCCTCGAAGTCCGCGGTCCGCTCTGGGAGATTGATATGCGGGAGTTCGCCATAGTCGTCTTGTGAGTTTTCTCTTGATGTCGGATGCGAGCCGGAGATGGAATAGTTGTAGGAAATGGACCTCGGCGGTCCGGTGCGCCCAGAGGGAGTACTCGCTGACCACCGCCGAGCGTGCTGCGTGCTAGGACGCGGGCTACGCTGTTTCGAATGTGCGGGCGAGTTGCTTTGGGACGGTTCAGCCTCTTCCTCGATCGTTTCGCTTGACCGCGCGAGAGGCGGGTCCTGTGGGTGCTGCTCGTCGCTCGCAGAGGAGGGGCGAGCGCGGTGGTGGTCGCGCAAGAGCGCTGTGACGGTGTCATGGAGGCCTTGCGGAGGGCGGGCAAGCGAGGCCATGGCAGTTCAAAAGAAGGAGTGGACGATGCAGAGATGCGTCGGTGTGAGGATTAAGGAGAATATTTATACGAAAGACAAGTTCCAAGACGAAAGAGAGCTTACGGGCGCCTCTCGCTTGAGACGTCATAACCACGAGCCTGCCGGAGCGATGCCGTCCACCGCGAAAGGTAAGCAGCCCGTCGCGATAATACAGATTGTGGAGAAATCCTACATATGTCACTATGCCATATGGCAAGGAGCACCCTAGATGGCCAAGGAAAGCTAATACAGCCAAGCCTGTACGACCGCAGTACATGTGCTTTTATGGCACACGACATCAAAGGCTGGTAATGTCACTGCCCTATTGGGCTGAACAAGGTTAGGAAAACTACAGAATTGACAGTACAGTGTACAAATGAGACTTTGTGCACCTCTGCACGCCATACTTTGAGCAGCTCATACGCGGCAGCACTGACAGCTCGCTTTAACGTCAGGTGTTTTTACGTACCCCCGAGAGCATGTAATATACGTTCAGAATGTTCGGATCCAGTTTTCAGCGCAGCACTGCGTCAGCGCAATCCTGAACGTTTGCAGCGATTCTAGTCAACCGTGCCACTCGGCGATGTCGGTCCTCTGCGTACTCCATCCACGTCAGATCTGGATCTCGCCCGCCATCACCCCGACAAACAGCCGCTCGTCTGGTTCTTACCCGACAACCCCGCGAAAAAAACAAAGAGAAAGCATTAGTCTTCGGTAGGCTGGACCTTGTATCTTAGTAAGATTTATTGGTGAGATACAAGAGACGAAAGTACTGTACATTCGAGTTCTATGCCAGGCCATGGCAAGGGAAGTCATAGTTCATCCACCTAACCTGCGCAAAACTTGCTCGAAGTTGGATAATCGGAGTGCAGCGCTCTGATTGACTTGACCCTCGCTCACCCACATGGGTCCCACCATCTGGAGGCCTTGTCTGGCCTTTTTCTCCCTCGCTCTTGGACCTAAACGCGCTGATTTACTTTTGATCGGTCGTCTCCCATCCCTTTCTGCAAGTCTTTGCGCGGCACGGTCCCATTCATCGTCATCCTGATCAATATCGGGGTCGTTGATGAGCGAGGTAATTATGTTATAGATGGGACGAGCTGGAACTGTGGCTTTCGAACTTCGGACTCCTGGATCGTCCATGGGCTCGGGCTTGACTATCACCTCCTCTTCGTCGGGTTCCTCTATTACTTCAGAGCCCGAGGTAGCCGGAGGGTCTGCGTTTCTTACGAGACCTTGGAGATACGCCTCAGACGGAGGCGGTTCGAGCCTTCCCTCCGCACGAAGCCGGCTTACGAGGGCACGGAAATCCGGGACAGATGACGGCCCGCTCGCCTGCGTAGGCTCGGGGGTAGCGAGTGTGGTGGAACGCCTGTCGTCGGTAGAAATTGTCTCTGACCGCGATAGAGGCGGAGGCGGGGCAGGCGACGGAGATGAAGAGGCGAGATGCATGTGCCCGAAAGGAGTAGAAAGCGATGATTGTCTACTCGGGCTGGCAAGAGATCCCGCGGCCGTGAGGGTATCGCTTGAGACAGATGCCGCCAACGAGACGTCTCTGCGAGGAGGGCCCAAGGGAGATTGATACGTTGGCAAGGTCGTCGACGTCTGGGTTTCTTCGAACGCGTCTCTCTGCGACGGAAGGGGAACCCTTGTGGGGCGCACTGGCATTGGTGTTTCTGTGCGCGCCGGGGTAGGTGCCTTCAATAACTGTTCGACGACTTGAACATCGTCCTTATCATCCTTGTCATCGATCTCCATAATTTCATCGTCGCTGCTACTGATAACCACGACGTCTTCCTCCGTTTTTCGCGCCGCATTTGTGGGAGGTTTGCGTGGCCTTGTCGGACCGGGAGGCGCACTGGCCGAAGGAGCTGCCTTTGTCTTTGAATGCGCCACCGGGTCGTTATGGCGGATGGTTCCATCTGCGGCTTGGGCCGCAGACGATGAGCTAGCCGACTGGGCAAGCGGCGCAGAAATGGACGTCGCCACAGAAGGCAGGGAAATCGTTTGTCCCGGAGCAGGTGTCGCAGACAAAGTCCTGCTTGCGCTCCTCGTCTCGCATCTGCGACACTTCCACAACTTGCGTGCTTCATTGAAATCAAGCTTGAGATCCACCTCTGCTCTCATCAACACATTGACCGCCTCGGGAGCCATAGGTGGTACGAGGCAATCTAGTTGGTCGCTATGAACTTGAACAGATGAGACGGGATAGTCGAATGAGACTCACCGTGATGCCAATGTCGTAGACAACTGCCACATGTTAACAGTACGTGGTGGTGACTCTCTACGTACGAGCCACAAGTGCGACAAGGTCTCGAAGGGTCGGATACTGACCCAGACATATTGTCCACCACGGTGCAAGCAAGCGAGCGACAGCGCCCCAGCCGTGCTAACAAATGGGAAGTCTGAAGACCCCGGAGACCCCCCCACCACTTGTGCATTAGCACTGCACACTATAAACTAAATTGTCTTTTGAGCACCGTGATTTCTAAATACGAGGCTCGTATGTAATACATGGCGACAAATGAATGTACCGCTACCACTAAAGTGTCCATGCTCCTACAGTATAGGAACACACAGCGTCAACTGCAAACGAATAGCAAAATCAAAAGCGAGATATGCAGGAGATGATACAGGCCGGCTACTATGCGGGCCAGACCGCGGCGCAGTGCGCGTGCTGTGGCGTCGTAAATCGTGGCGGGGTAATGCAATACATGGGATATAAGATGCGGAGTAATGCAAGATGGGAGAGCGATGCGTTCGATAACGTGTGGGTGAGGTCGTTAACAGCCGTCGTAGAGCGAGTTCCGAGGGAACGTGTAGCCTGCTTGGGCCCATGTCGTGAGATTCGGGTTGGTGTATGCGTTCTCATGTCTAGACATGTGAGTGTAAGTACAACTAGAGCGGTGTGATAGCGAAGCACGTACTTGGTGATATAATCTGTCGTAGGACGCGACGACGGGTTGCACGTTACACCATCTTTGACATCCTCTCGTTGATATACTCGAACGTATTCGATGTACATTTTACTTGGGAATGTGAGGTGCTTGAAGTCCTGGTGTTGGAAGGATGCTGGAGCGAGAGATCAGTTGGCTGTTCCGGGACGAGACTGACAGCACCTACGCGACATGCCGAGGTTCATGATGAGGTACTGTAGCGCAACATTTAGCACAACTTCTCGAATTAGACCAACGAGAAAACGTACCATGGGCTCCTCAGAAATGAGCCGTTGGCTGACCTGAGACACCGGGTCTGCTCCAATGGTTTTCGAAGTAACCTTCCAGGTTGGTTTACCGTCGCTGAACCAAGTGATGTAACCATCATCGCGGTTACTCGAGTCTGACCACCACTCGTAGCCGTAAACACCATAGCCAGCATCGTTGTAGTTGTTGTTGTCGACATTGGTGACGGCAGAAACGGCTTGCTGGAAAACACCACCTTTGTAGGAATTGATATGCGTGATGTCCGTGTCATATAGAGTGGTGGCGTCCGTAGAGTTGTCGAACTCGTACTGATAGTTGTACGGAGCGATTTGATAACTCTGCGAGACTTGACCCTGGAAATCCGATACGTCAACTTGGGCCTCCAGGATATCGATTTCGGGTACACCTCGGCCGTTCTTAACAGATGGGCCGGGGTGGTCTGAACCAGAACATGTGCAGGCTGACAACCGTTGTCCGGGAAGGAAGCTGAGTGGGGCTCCGCCTGAGCCGCCAGTAGCAGCGACAGCAGGTGTGCCATCCTGAGCTGTTTGATTTGGGAAGGTCCCGAGGTCGCAGGTATCATAGCTGTACGGCCACATGCCTTCCGTTGTCGCACCATACCCTGCACGGCCCTACACACCATATTAGCAACGATCGAGTTTGATTTGAAACGCGACGCACCAAGTTACCCATGGTCCATACACCAGGCCACAACCCCGGTGCCCGTGGGGAACCAGGAAGGCTGACCTTAACCTCGACATAGCCGGTTGTGAAGCAGAGCTTGTTCCAGGACTGCAGCATGCCGCTGCGGAAGCTGAGGTTGGCGATGGGCATCTCGTCCATAGTGATCACCAGCTTCCCATTCTCGGTGACTATCGCCTGTGTGATATTAAGAACTCGCAGCAATGCACATGAAACCTCGAGGCTTACCTGCGGGTCATACCATTCGATATCTCCCGTGGGCCAATAGTTGAAGTTGACCGCTTCCCAGAACGGGTCATCACCAGGCCAGAATGTCCTGCCTTCCCTCTCAAATTCGTCACTGAACACGAGGTTATACCGTTTGCCGTCAGTGCCGGTGTAAGTATGAGCGTCTTCTGGAGTATCGCGATCCACGAGTTGCGGCATGTTGGGAAGGTCGGGCACCTGGCCTGTCCTGTTGATGCCGCCGAGGTTGAAGCCAGGACCGATGGATTTTGGCTCATTTGCCCAAACAATGATGGGGTATCCAGCGAAGAGCATGAGCAGGCCCACGACGAGGATAACGAGTGCCGAAGCGTTCATCCATCCTCTCGCAGAGAACAAAGTGAACGATCGGTCAAGTGCAGCGTCTCGGACAGGATCGGGGTTGTGTAGGGCATCGTCTAGGTCGGGATCCTTGGTGTCCCACACGTACGGCGGTACGGTTGATGTTGGCCCAACCATGGGCGCAGTTCCAGCCTTTTCACCAGTGGTGACGACTGAGACCTCCGACGGAGCATTGCTGAACCGCGAGGCAGAATACTGACTAGCATTCACGTTCGGGTGGTACTATAGGCCGAGTGTGTGAGTCGCGCAGCACGGCAGGGCAATTCGCCTGAAGGAGAAGCTGGGCTGAGGGACTCACTGAATACGGCCCATACCCGCCTCCAATCTGCCCCGTCGCCACTCTATGCGCTGCCTCCTCCCTGTCCTCTCGCGGAATGTAGCTTCCCTGGGCAGGCATGGGTTTCGGCATGGCCATGACCGGTGGCTGGTTCGAGTACGGATTATGCGAATACGGGTTCGAGTAAGTAGAGTGCGATGCCTGCCGGCTGGTGCCTGCAGAGCGAGGGCTTTGGGGGACGGCATAGTACTGTTGTGATGGCGGGGGTACCCTGCGAGTGTAGTTTGACATGGCCGTGGGTGGGTCGTGAAGCGAGCGTCAGTGGTTGAAGAGAAGACCAGCGTCAGCCGCAAGTGGGAGGGCCGCTTGAGTCGCCGTGCAGCAAAGAATGAACGGAACGCCGAGCAGAGGTGTCGCCGTCGGCTGCGTGAGGTTGTCGTACGGAGTGGTGGTGGGAAGGAAGAAAGCGCAGGTCAAAGCCGGCGGCGAGGCGTTGGAGCAACTTTGGTGGCGGTACGGGCGCTTACGTCCTTTTCAATCAACTTCCTTGTCAGCTCTCCGACAACTTCAATCCAGAAGCTATGGGCGAAGACGTCTTTTTCGGCTGGACACCTTTGCAATAAATTGACGGTAGTCTCAGCGACGATGCTACTGGAATTAAACAACGGTGTTCAACGACAGACGGCGACGGGCTGGGTGAGAGCGGCGCTTCTCTGTCTGCCCGCAGCACTCGCTGCCACTGCGTCCGTCGGCACGGATGGAGCCATCTTTGAAGCACGTATTTTGTCATAAAATTCAACACATGATAGACCGTATACCCGGCGCTGCTCATCTGTAGCCTGTGGTTATTGCCTCCAGTATCATGGGCATTCGTTCAAGGATCGCGATTCGCATTACGTTGTAATACGGCGCCCGTCGGAGTAATTACTTATTTGGGTGGCTCAAGGCCCCTTATGCACGAATATACTCGTACAGAACCCGCAGGTATGTCCTCTGAACGAACATTGTAGCCCCGAGAGCCACTTATATTATTCCAAAATCAATGCAGGACTCCGCAGCAGTACACGGATCCTGGAGAAGACCAAACTGTTAGGGAGCGGATTCTGGGCGATCCGATTGTATACACTCCGCTGTTCATGCTTATAGGTATGGTACCAACGAATTGACGTGTAGTGCTTTAGAAATGTGTTCGTAGCAAGTTCTATGTAGGGTTTTCTGCTATATCGCTTGGATGAAACAATCCCATTTCTCAGTTGGATTTGACAGACACCAAGTATCCCCGTCCTTTTCAAAATTAGGGACCAAAAGTCTCTAAACACTACGTGCACTTCTTGCACTAGTACTTGCATTGGGATGAAACTTGAATGAGGTACCAGAGGCTCGACTTAACTTGATATCCTCCTCCATGATCATAACGTAGTCACGCAGAGACGGTGGAAAGGTATGAAGATGTCTACCAACGCGATAAACCGGACATTCATGCAAAGGTTCGTTCTGAAGGGATGAGCCGATCGGAACGAGAGGCGCATCGCCGACGAGCGTCCATCAACGCCACAAAGTGTCGGGGATACGTTTTTGGATCAACGGGCACGAATCACCAGCCATCGCCAAAGTTAGACCGTATTATGCGTGTGTGAGTACCTATATCAATTTGGCGTTGAAGAATAGTTCCATCTGCAGCGAGTATACCTAGTCACAGTTTCAGTCAGTACCGTGACCCGGGTACTAAATAACGGGCCGGGGTATTTTACCACATGTGCCATCGGCATTGCACAATTCAAAGAGACACGCTGCAACATCATGTAGTATGGCTCCATATATGCGGCGCAGATTTATTTCACAACAGACACAACAGTGTCAGTGGCTATCGATAAGAGAGTTGTCCGGCGAAGCCAAAGCCTAGCATGGACTAAAAAGGCAAGAGGTCACGAGACCCTCGCGCGTAATTGCAGCGGCGACAGAGCTTGGAAGCGACCTCGACACTCTGAGACCTTAGCTCTCCGGCCCTACCATCCGCCACCAAGCCGCTGGCTTGCTCTGCCATGAACAGAGATATCAAGAAGCTAGAGTTCCACGAGATGGCATCGGGGACGGCGACTAGTCTCAGGGACGCGTCGAACACGGCCGGTCCAAGGTACGATCGTCCCAATTTCGTTAACTACACAATGACTTACGAGTGAATAGTCGACCGTGGAAGCACCCTCCTACACCTATTTCGATTCCCACGAACGGCAATGCTGTTACGGTAGGTTACTCCTTCAGCTCGTGCCGGCTCTATTACAACCACCGTTCTCTAGAAAAACAGCGCCCCGGCCAAGGTTAGTAGAGGCCACAACCCCTACTCAGGTCGCATGAAGACCACCATGGAGAAGAAACAGTCACGTGCAGACGACGGGGCAGGAAATCAGACTGCATCGCGGCTTCCATTGTCAAAACGACCAAAGGTGGACGGGCCTGGGTTGGCGTCCAAACATTTCACCAGTGAGTCACATTTGGGTGGTTCGCCACAAACCTTTCTCAGTATTCCATACTACCGCAAGACACTCGCCCTTGGAGAACTTCAGAAGTCATCTCAGGCCACGAACCCATCTCGGTTGAAGATACAATGGACACCGACTCGATACGTCACAGTAGTCCAGATGAATTACTCATCACTACAAAATCTACAGCCCCCACCAGAATGCCTATAACATTTACTCCACTGGAGCATTCTCGCCACAAGATTGCGCAGGATGGTCCATCTACGAGGAATCTGGGGAAGAAGCTGGCGGATACTGGGCCCATCGTGATTCAGGACGATGACAATGACGAACCTTCATATAGTGGTGACCCTCCCTACGTACCGGAAGCTGGACCGTCGAAACCTACATCGCCTCGTCCAAGCTCCGCAGCTAAGCGCAGGACTTCCCCGACGGTACGTACCTATATCTTCCACTCGATCGGGCATCTCTTAACGTTTGCAATAGCTAAACAAACTAGCTCATAGCGGCAAAGTTGGTGCCGCTCGGCAACAATACGAGAATAATACCGCAAGTGTGCCGGAAATCGACCTTCTCAGACGGTCGGGAAATGGTGTCAAGAAGAATATGAAGGGCAAATCGGCTGGTCAGGTCAGTAGTTTTAGCACAAGCTGCACTATCCAGTCTCATGGACCGTCTAGCCTGCGGCTCACAGCGTGTTGAGGATTGACCGTTGTGTCAAGGATGAGAGCACTGCACCGAGCGGTTTCATAAATGGTAATTCGCCAGATAGACCGCCACGAAAACCTCGACGGAGTGCAACAATCGTTCTTCCATTGGATGAATGGGCACGAGGCTGTGAAACATTCCAGTGTGAATATCGTTCTCCACCCTACTACCTAGTTAGCGACGGCCAGACGCTTCTCGTCAAGGAAGAGCTTGACGCCGATGATTCAATATTCACCTTCAAATTGGCGTGGGCGAACAGTATACAGGTATGAACCTACCGATTTATCACGCAGTACCGGCAAATGAATGTTCCACAGTGTACCCTTGAACTATTGTACTCGTCGAATGCCCCAGTGATCGTCACATTGAAAACCAAGAAGACCCTCGACCAACCCGAGGTAGATACCGAAAATTTCAGATTTGGTTCGTGATCCATTCTACGTCAAACTGAGCTCGTTCTAATGTAATATCAGGTTCTATGGGGCATAGTGGTACGATAGCTTTCCGAATAGCAAATCGACACGACGCTTCGCGCTTTCGAGCTGATTACGCTCGCTTGCTTCAAGCTTTGCCTGCACCGAGCTATCTAGAGTGCGTGACTTATATTATAGATATACACACCCCTTACCTCGTGTTGCCAGCGAACATGGCTCGAAAGTCGTTTGGGGAGGCATGGTGAACGCAGCGGAATTTCCCCCTATCCGTACAGCCGGGGAGCAGGTTGATTCACCTGACAACGTCCTAAGAGTCGAAACTTCTGGCGTTCCGCATACGCTCAGCGAACCTGGCAGCGAAACTGAAGAAAGCTTTTTGCAAGTCCCCCGAAGAACGAAAGTGTGCGTCAGGTACATGCACAAGGGCATCATAGTGACTAACCCCAGTGTAGTAGGAAATCTTCCGCGCAGGAAGACCCTATACGGGCGACTCGAGTCTCGCAACGATTAGTGGCTAGCCGACGTTCATCCCCAGCGTTGGATCCCGATGAAATGTAAGTGCAATAATTTCCCCACACACTCGGTTTACTTATCACATATTTGCAGTGTCCTCATATATCCTCCAAGCGGGACGGGAGCTGTCAACCTGACCAGATGTGACCTCAAACGATTAGAACCCGGACAATATTTGAACGACACTTTGATCGAGTTTGGTCTCAAGTAGGTCCATTTTGGAAGCGTTTGATTCCCGCTCACAATCCTACGCAGACTTGTCTTGAACGATATCAAAGAACAGCGACCGGAATTTGCTGATCAAGTTCATGTTTTCAGTTCTTTCTTCTACAAGAAGTTTAACGTCAAAGAGTAAGCTCAATCGTGGAGTTGATAACCCTTGATTGTAGCTAATAGCCCAACAGCAAGGAGGAAGGATATCGAAGTGTTCGCAAGTGGACCTCAAAGATCGACTTGTTCAAGAAGAAGTACATCGTGATACCAATCAACGAGAAGTACGTAAACGTGGCCTTTCTATCTCGTATATGCGCACTGATCCTCGTAAAGCGTTCATTGGTATCTCGCAATAATTTGTAACCCCGAGTACGTTTTATTGCCACCCCCACCACCTCCACCCAAAGCCCCTGCTGTTCAGACGAGGAAGAGGAAACGCGACTCCGACGTTCCCGATTTAGGTGTGGACGAGCCAGGAGATCTCGGCCAGCTTCCCACCTCGGACATTCGAAGTGGTTCTCCTGTCCAATGTCGCAGCGCAAGCGTATCCGCCGACGAGAGCCGCGTCGAGTCGATGTTGGATGCGCACGTGGTGTCCCCAACCCTCGAAGAGAATCCCTCCACCATGCTGCCCGGGGGCGAACTCAACGAACTGACGTATCCTCTATCCGAGGACGAAGCGACTATGGAAGTCGATGTCATGAGCAACCCTCCCATGACGGACGATGTCTCCATGGGGACCTACACGCGCGACGCTTCCCTCGAAATCATGGAGGTCGAGAAATCATCGGCATCGGACGCCCCTCGTTCATTGTCCCCTGAAATACCGATGCTGGTCGACGAGCCTGTGGTGATTGAAACAACATCATCGTCTGCGATTCCCCCAACTCGGTTCTATAAGAGTTCAATGCGCCGCCGACTACTCAGTGTTCCCCCTTCGGAAGTCATCGAATCTGCTGAAGACTACATCTCACTGTCCAAGCAAGTCGAAGCTACATACGCAGCGGAGGCCGCGGAGGCAACAGAACTTCCGTTGAACACGTGAGTGCAGGCTTGTTGGTTGCATGGCATAACTAAACGTTTGGGTAGGTCGTACATCTTCACGTTCGACTCACTGGGGTCCAAGCATCCTGCTGCGGTCAGGAATCTGCAAACGTATCTGCAGATGGAAGCCAGAGATAAGAAGAAGCTCGACTTCGCGTCTACCACTCCGCCTCTCGGTAAAAACGCAATTGTACGTTCGAGATTACCTTTCAACGGCGATCCCACTAAACATACGTCCCTAGGTGCCTGCACAGCCGAATTTCTGCGACTGTGGAGTATATCTTCTGCACTTTGTCAAGATATTTCTGCAAAACCCGACGCTTGCGACGGAGCGGATACTGGTACGTCCCTCGTGTATATCGTTGCGGGCGCTTCACTAATTATACCTGCAGACGAAGACTCGCCTCAAGTACTACACGTCAAAGGAGCGAGACGTCGACTGGGACAACGAGAATGTCGGCAAACTGCGCGAAGAGCTGCTCACGAGCGCTGAGTCACTGTCGGAGGAGTGGAAGAAGGACCGGGCGGCGAAGGAGGAGCAGAAGAAGAAGGAGACGACGGAGGTCGCGGGCAACCCAGACATCATTGAGGACTCGGACGACGATATCGTTGTGTCGGAGGTTGTGGTGAAGGCGAAGCCGGCGAAAGGGAAGGGGAAGGGGAAGATGAAGCTACCGGTCGGTGAGACGAAGGCAGACCGGTTGCGCTGAGAAGGGACCGACGTACGCTTTTCGCTTTTCATCCTGGGATCGTGGACTCGTCCGGACATACTTATAATATCATAGTCAATCGGCACTGCTGCCGAGTAGTATACCACCACTACGCTTTTTTTCGTCGTCTGCAGTTGCTAACTTGCACGCACCCTCACATCGCTGGCACGCTTCATGCACATTACATTATCTGTAGCATTATCGTCGTAGTTTCCTCTGTCGCTCCCATGTATTGTTCTCATACCTACTACGCTTTGGTGGGATCCACGAATACTCTTTCTGCGCGACGTCCACTCGAGAAACCGTGATTTCCGTCTGTCCGCAGGGAACAAGATCCATCCAGTCTTGTTCCCTCCACGCCGCGGGCTAGGTGCCAGAACTCCATCCGACGCCACACGCCACGCGTCGTGTCTGCCCACGCGATTCAGAAAGCCGCCGCCGTCCGCAACCTTTCGAATTCTGGTGGGCCGACTCGGATGTAAGCTCTGCCCTTCTCCGCGTGTGGATTGGTGCCGCGTGCAATTGTGTTCGCCGCTCTAGATGTATCTCTCGCGAGGAGCGACTGGTGTGCAGTGATTGTTTTATCAGTCTGCAAGCAGACCTACCGCCCGTTTCCTCGAGTTCAATCTCGCTCGTGCTCAACGCCACAGGCAAGTCTATTGACCTATATGGGCCTTTTCATTCAATTCATGCGAAGTCTTGTTACAGCTTGTCTTTGGTCTCCTAGTCCGCGGACAGTGCACAAACCGAATAACCGACTGTCACGCCTCAAGCTCGAATGGTGTTCTGATGAATGTTCCGGTGCGTTCATATATCAGGGACAGTCTACGCTTCATACAAAAGTGCTGAACGTCATCCCGACGAGGTGCTCTCGATCGGCCCCTTTAGACTCTGGTAATACTATCGTTCAGTTCCTCGCGGCTCCTCGGAGAAGAGTTGCACGAGCTATACGTCAGCGCCGGAATGTCTCGCCGCCGCGCCGCGCGCCACGACGCACCGTGCGCCAGCGCACCTCCACGGATTTATCAGCCTCTTGCTTCACGACGGCATCGGATGTTTTCTTGTATTCTGGGACTATTGCAGCCGTTCTGATGGAACAGGGCCACGACAAAGGTTATCCCACAACAATTGCCGTGATGATGCCTCGCCTCGGTGTCGATGAACTGAACGGCTTCTCGAGCTCATCTGTCGACGGGCAATCCGGTGTGGGTTGGCAGATGTTGGGTGGCACGGAAGATGCTGGTCCAGCTCGTCGTTCCATCGTGCACAGCGTAGACCCGGCCTTGGCGGTCGTTATGGCTGTTTTCGATGGAAACTGTACATGGCAATCGAGGGCATCATGGCGTTGATCCATTGATGGAGGAAATAAACACAAGATTTCTGCGAAATTACAAGGGACGATCTGTTAATCTGTGGTGATTTCTCACGTGGGAAAAGGGACCCCGAAACCTCGTTCCTCGCGCCACAAACTTGCGACGCACCAGTTTGACCAGCTACGGATGCAGCCACACTTGAAGACTACCCATAGGCAAACCTCCAAGAAGGCCTTGGATCATCGTGGCGAGACGATTGATTCCCGGCGCCCTGAGTGAATTCCAACGCTTCAGGATTGGATTTCCGTCATGAACCTCGCGTGATCATTCTCCTGTCTAGCCGTAAGCAAGGGATTGAGGCGGTCGTTAGTGAGGCCCCAGCGTTTGCGTAGCACTGTGGGCAACCAACTATCCCAGCTATCAGGTAGCGTGAGGTCTCGAGTCGGGCTATATAGACACAGTACGAGTATCGACGGCCTGAACTTGTATCAGCGAGCTCTACCGAAGATAGGAGTGCGTGGACACCTCTTACCTCGCAGAGTATCAAGCGTGATGTTATGTTTATGTTTGGCCACACATGAGTAGATGACGAGATTTATCCACGCTTCTCCTAATGCTCTGGGCGCTCGGAAAAGTACCAAGTACATCGCGTCAGAGCGTCAGACCGGGCGAATATGACTGGAAACTGGAACCAGATGTACTCAATAGGTATCTTCCTGCAACAATTATCGCACGATACCTCTGGAGGGCCACTTTATGCGGCAACTTCAGCCATGGCTTGCAGAGCCGATCCGGAGCTTTCAGCTCAAGACGCCACTACATGTCGAGACATCAGTCCGTTAGAAACCAGCTGGAATTTCGTCACTCCAGAACCCAGATGCGACTACGTTGGCATCCATAGGTTGCGTTGCTATGTTGCGTTAACGCCCCGGCCCAGTGGTCTACCCCTCTAGACGCCACAGTTTTCTAGGCTCTTGACGTAGATCTGCCGGAGCCAGCTAGTGATCAGATAATAAATGGTAAGACAGTACGAGACCAGCACAACTGAACTGCGTGGGACTAGTGAGCAGGCCCCTGGGCGCCGTCGTGCAAAAAGATTCTGGATGCCAGCACAGTGCGGTCTGGTTCCCCGAGGGCTCCGACCTCTGTTCTAGAGAAGTAAGGTCTCAACCTGTAATCGCTCATTCAAGACTGAAGAAACGAACTGTTGGGCGCGAGACGTCTTCCTTATGGGACCTCTAGGGCATGCTGTGGGGAAGCAGCGAGAGTCAATGGCAGGCCAAAGTATCAGTGAATCGTAACGATTGATCGCGATGACCCCGGAGACTTGCTTTGCACGCCACTGGAGCACAGCGGACTGGGCACGTTAGAAAGGCGGTGAACGAAGTGCGATACTGTCTGAATTGGCGGGAAAGCCTCTACGTCGGTCGAGGAGATTTACCGAGTGTGGCTGTTGGCCTGTGCAAACATTTCCAGGTCAGTGCTTCCTGGTGGGCGGCAAAGAGGCCTGGCCGTGTGTCAATTGCGATTACGCATCCGCCATCGAAAGCCTCGGAGAAACAGCTCAGGCACATGCTAACGGAGGACGCACGTTGTGAAATGTCTCGGCCCCACTTGCGGACCTGGTGTGAGGGGCTACGAGGACTGCTTTAGCGCGATTACGAAGAGAACGGGCCTAGCGTGCTCCCGACGTCGGCAACAGCCTTGAAGCCGTCGGGATAGGCGGGCTGTAACGAGAAGATTGCTGGAGGGTGTTGTGCGCGATGGCGGGGTGCATGACGGTTAGAATCAAGTCGTTTAATTGAAAATCGAGGGAACAAGGACGGGAACATGCCGCTCGGATCGGGGATCAGATCTGAACCCGTTCCTGGGACTTAGCCAGGAAAATTCAATTTACGGATACCGGATTTGGACGATATCTCCCCACACTCGCCAAGGTCGGCGGGGAGCGAGCCGACGCTGTGCCACCCGTCTCGCTCGTCTTCCACACACGCTTTGCTCGCTGTCTGCGACGGCGAGCCCGTTCCTCCCATGTCATTCTCTGCGCGCGTCTGAAGGTATGTGATCATCTGTCGCGGCGGCTCGCCTCTGCTGACGTGCACTGCGAACATCATCGCTATCACCCTTCCTGATGCTCTATGCGCCCATACAAAGCCTTTATGCCTCAGCCCAATGCTGCAATACACGCCGCCCCAGCTCCTCGAGATGAACTCCTCCATGCCGACCCTCGCCAGGGCGAAGCGTTTTTCCACCTCGCAAGACAAGCAACAACCGCCACAAGGCCCGTCGCCCAGCAACGACCTTACCACCCCACTCCCCTCGAAACGCACCAGCAGACTCGGCGAGTTCATGTCGCGCACACGCACAGCCTCCCTCCCTCCCCGCCCCCACACTGCCAGCGGCCCGCCCGTGTCCTCCAGACAGAGGCTCGGCAAGTTTACGCTCAAGGGCAAGGGAAAGGAGAAGGCAGACATGCACCACGATGCAGACCACGACGGCAGCTTTCTTTCAGCTGGCGCGTCTAGCTCCGTCACCTCAGGTGAGCTTTAACTCGTTGTATGCGCCTGGTTGTCGCTCGTGGAGGGTAGAGCCACCACTGGCACGCACGCGCCACATGGTGTCCGCATGTAGTGGTGCGCTGTCTCGACGCTTTGCTGGTCCTGTGCCACCTTCTAGCTCAGTGCACTAGGGCATTGCACTCTAGCAGGGGTCTCTCCAAGCCCCTCATTTGCGCCGTCATAGAATTGGCGTATAACGGGAGATTTCTGCCAACCGTGACAAGTCTTCAAGTTTGGACTACCAACGGCAGCTGTCGTATCACAGCTGGGTCATCTGCACCCAGTAAGATCACCTATCGCCAGTCAAGGTCCTTCGGGCCTCGAAGTTGACCGTCTAACCCTCGCGGGAAGCCACGCCCCCTGGCGTTTCGGCCATGAGGCACGCCGGCCCCGAGAGAACGCGGACGAAGCACTATTGGGCTTCGTGGCGGGATTCTCGGTCAGACCTTGCCTGTTGAGACTATCTCTACCCTCCAGCGCGTTCCTAGACAGACTTCCATTCCTGTTGCAAATGTTGACTGCTGCTCTCCACAGTAACAGACCCGTTCGCTGCGCATCCGACTCCTTCGGCATCGTTCGTGACTTACACTCCTCTGTCCGTTTCAGGGTCACCGCCAGCTCTCTTCACTCTCCCGCATCCGGCTTCCTCGAAGATGTCCTCGCGCAGACCACAGACGATGCAAGCCCTCACTTCCACCTCGCCATCGCCGTCATTTTCCGACATCATGACACCTCCTCAGTCGCCCACCACTGCCACGGCACCGTCCCCTCCCACGAGTCCGCCTACCCGGAGACGTGGCAGTATATTGCTTGCTGCGTCGAACGCCATATCTTCCATCGCTCACAAGACTCCTGGCATGAAGTCTCGTGGCCTTCATATGAGTGCGTTAGGCAGACAACATAGTACTAAGGCGGCAAGTGTAGCGACAAACAACGGCCAGCCCATTGTGTTGACGGAGGTCATCGAGATTAGTGAAAGTGCTGTTCGAGCGAGCAAAAGGAGAGAAGAGGAGGATGAGGAACGCGAGAGGTTGCGAGACGCTGCGGCCAAGGCATTGGGTATAGGGGAGATCGAGGATTCTTCGAGTATGAAATCCGAGCCTGTGGTACCCATGCAAGATTTCGAGGAAATGGCCTATGACGACGATACTGGACGGAGTATACACAGCGCCTGGAACGAGCCTAGGACCCCCACGGCTACGACTCATTCCATAGCTCACCACACGCGATCCCGTTCGGGGTCATATATTCCTCCGCATTCTCTGCCGTTCATTCAGTCGCTACCTCCAAGGCCATCTACGCCACTTACGCACCTGTCGACGCCTCCTCTTACTGCTTCGTCATTATCAACTTCTATTCCTCCACGAGCCACGCTTTTCCCTTCGCCGATACCAGGCAGGAACCCTTCTACCAAGTCTCTTTCTACACCACCAGCGTCGTCCTCGGCTACTTTGACTCCTTTATCTCCTCAACGGAAAGTCTCGAAGACGCGATTACAGGAATACGTAAAACCTGCACACGAACGGGTTATCCCCCCACCCAAGATTCCGCCATTCCCTAGCACTCATTCTTCATTGAAACCGTACATCCACAGATCCGGGACATTCCCGCGATACTACCCTGCCCCGTCTCTACTCATGTTCACCCTCTCGAAACAGTGGAAGAGCCGCTTTTTGGTCCTCACGTGCCCTCTGCCTGTGGCCTCTGGTTCTTCTCCTACCGTCGGATCTCCGTGGTCGTGGAAGTCGTCTGATTCCACAGCCACAACACCGTCCCCATCCTACCTGCATCTTTTCAAAAGTTCGGGTCCGGAGGAGAGGGAGATCGAACGGTTAGAGATCAACGAAGACAGCGTTGTTTACGTTGCGGACGCAGAGGTAGGCGGCCGAGGCGGGGTGATCAAGGTTGGTGGAGTTCAGAAGAAAAAGCCACAGAACCTTGCCACCACTCGCTCCATGAACGCGGGGACCGACATCAATCCTACGTCGCGCACTTCTAGCTCAAGCATGGGATCTACAGAGGAGGACAGCAGGGACCATTCCCATAGCTACACTGTGACCAACAGCACCGACGCCCTACCTTCTCCCGCCGAAGGACGGGCGATGTGGATCATTCAGATTGTAGATTCTGGAGAGGCGCAGGAGTGGATTGGGGCCATCAAAGGTGCCGTGCTCAGCCAGAGGTACGCATACTCTCTTCAGGGACTCGGCATATACTCATATAGCATAGGTCCATACGAGCGGGGTTGGGGATAACAAGCGGTTCGCCTGCGTCGGAGCCTCGGGGCGACTTGGATGTCATCTTGTCTATGCGTGCTCAAGCCATGGTGTCCACATCCGAACCAGTCAACGGATCTGCCAATGGGACCACTCGCCCTCAAGTCAGCATCAGCCCGACACAGTCGAATTTCACCGATGGCAGCCGCTCATCACCTACGTCGTCATTATCCCGTGCACAATCACTGGCCGCAGCCAACGCGATGAACGACGAGACCGTCGCCGCTTTGAATAGAGATACGATGACACCTCCACCGCGTCCGTCCATCACTGCAGGTCACGCGTTGAAGAGTCTCTTCGCCATCGGAGGCACACGACCACGTTCACCATCGACCGCTTCCGTCACTGCTTACACTGCGTCATCATCCCCTGCTCTGGACGACGACGAAGCGTTCACTGAGGACTCCTTTGGCCATGCTGGTGCGAGCCTACTTGGTATGCTGCGGACAACCAACCTTGGCAACGAGCGTTCGCTCTCTCCGTCGATGTCTGTCCCATCTACACCGCGTGTAGGTACACCGATTGTGCCGGACCCTGTGTTCCTCGAACGCAAGATCCTGCAGGATAGCGACCGTCATCTGGTAGAACACGAAAACGTGACTCCGACATCTGTCGACGCCGCTCGGAGAGGGAGCATCAGCACTCCTAGGGATCGCGATATTACCCCGGCGATTCCTCAGCGAGTGAGCACAGATGGGGTGAACTCGCCATCCTTGCAGCCTCCTCCACGCAAGCGGGCGGGGACCGTCAGCACTATGTCCGTGTCCGTCTCCTCACCGACGGAAGAGACGTATGGCTACACGCATGCGAACGGGAGCACAGCAGAGAGCTTTGGTGTCAAGAACTTCAACTTCCTGTCACCTAGCCCCCCGTTGCCTGAAACGCCTTCACCTACCTCTTCACGACCGACGACAGAGCGCCGCGGAGCTCGTGCATCTTGGTCGTCAGTGTCCACATACGGCTCGACAGACCATATGCCTTCTTCACCAGACGAAGTCAAGTCGAGACGTTGGTCCAGGCGAAGCAGTTTACCGCAGCGCACAAGCCCGCCGTACACCCAGTCCAGTCTGCCGCCGTCTTCTCCGAAGCAGCCAGGCTCGGTGTTTGCATCGTCGTCCCGCCACCCGTACGCTGCCCCAGAAGAGAGTCCTCTCAGCCGCTCGTCGTCGATAGGGTCTAGCCAGAGTCGTGTCTCGGAACTGCCGCGGCGATCATTCTCGTCAAAGCGGGCCTCTACGTCATCGGTACAGAGCTTTACTGCGGCTGGGATGGCGCAAGTGCCAGGACTAGGTTTGAACGGAGTACCGAAGTTCCCTTCTACCCGTCCCCGTTCGGCACACCGTGCGTCTGCGCCGCCGCCTCAGCGTCCTGCCCCTATTTCTGCCCTTCCGCCTACCCCAGGTGAGATGGTGCAGTCTAGTTCACCTCCGGGAGCTGCTGCGCCGATATCCAAGGGCACTTTCCGCGAATCGCTCAACTTGCGTGGCAAGAGACTTTCCACTGCGCCTCCCACGTCTCCGCCTTCGTCCGCGCTGCCGCCACGTCCTGATGAACATGAGCATCCCCCACGAACCTTCAATCACCGCCGAAGTTCAAGTTACAGCAGTATCAACGGTTCTTCCCCGTTGTACCCCATTCCTGCGTCTCCGACCCGCGTTCAGCCGCCACATCCGCCACCTGACGGTCCCCTCCCGCCGCCTCCACCACAATCTTCCGAGCTTGCGTCTAGCCCACCAGCATCATCGCCACGACAGTTGCTGAAGCGTCGCCTGCGGATACGAAGCTCACCGCCGTCGTCTGAGACACAACCTCTCCCAAATCCTCCGGGCTCCTCCTCCCCTCCGCCCACGTCGCTCTTTACCACACACCTCCCGCCTTCGCCTATCCTAGAGACACCCGTCCACCCCGTGCCCTTGCATCCTGTACCACACCTCGCGCTCACCATCGGGAACCCGATCACGAACCAGCACGAGCTGAGCTTCCTTGCGCTCGCCACTCCGACGCGTTCCGAGTCGATGCAGGACATGACCGAGCTGCATGGCCCGACCTCGCTGTCGCCTCCGCCTCGCCGGATGTCGCGTCAAGCTCCCCCGCCCGAGGAAAAGTCCTCGGAAGTCGGTGCGCGTGCAGATGCCCCTGTGACACCCGGCGACGCCGACCCTGTAGCGCCGCCACCTGAGGTGGACGACTTCGCTGCACCAACGTCTGCCATGCGTTCTCCGAGCCAATGTGCAGTCTCGTTAGTAGATGTGAGCATCTAATGTCTGATTTCGTTTTTGTTTGCGCTACGCGTATGTGTTTTATTAGTCTATCTCTGTAATTTACCCACACATTAGTCCTGCTCGATGCATATAGGCCATTCATCCCTTGGAATTCTTCAGACAAAGTATAATGACAATACAATACTATTACACGAGCATGCAGAGCAGTAAGACAACAAGATGGATGTAATACGACAGTCCAGGGATTATGCGAAGCTATTTTCAACGTCGGCGCTATCCTCTCCAGTCTCGAGGTTGGCGAACTGAAGGGAAGATGGTCAGACGTTGATTCTGCACGACAAGAATGAGAACTCACTGATAGGAAGGCAGCAGGGCGATGCTCCTCAGCCCAGAACAGTAACGGTGTGTCGAGTGCCACCGAGTAGCTGAGGTTCGGGGACCACAGTTGTGTAAGGCCGACGCCGTAATTCCAGACACGGCCCTCCGGGACGAGCGTCATGCCGAGAATACGGTCTGAGAGTAGTAATTGGACACGCTCAGACATATTTGGGTTGAACCCCTGAAGCGAGCATTAGTACATGTCATACTAAATCGACGCAGTGAAACTTACTGCTGGGTTGGGTGAGGTGTCGGTGTTCTTGCGACCCCATTCGAAGCCGGGCACAGTGAGCGAATGCGACGAGAGCGAGACTGAACCCGGAGTGAATGCAACAGTGAGGCAGATCGACGACGGGCCCCATTCTGGATGATCAGCCATGAGCTTCGCGTGCGTGGTTATGTCGGTTGGCGACAAGTGGTTGAGCTCCAACGCCTGGGTCTTGATCCACCCTAGGGGCTCAAGGTCCTTGAGCAGGAAGTCGTCACGAGGCATCTGCGATGGCAACTCCACGCTGTTGTTGTTACCGCGCTGTGGAACCCATACGACGGCCTTGACCTCCTTGACCTGCTTGTTGTCGGGTGGCGAGACACCATACAAGAACGCAGCTACTTGAGTACGGAGATCGGCGGCCGTGACGAAGTGGCGCAGGACGTTCTTCGGCAACACGAAGGTGTAGGATGACGCGTCGTCCTTCACATCATCGTTCGACACGTAGATGTGCTGGAGACGGAGCGGGAGATGTGTAGCCGAGATGGCCCGTACGCGCCAATCGGACTTGCTGCTGAACACCTGTTGTTCGTAGTTGGTAGCTATACAATGTTGTTAGCGACAGATCCAGGCTCGCAATCATGAGTACTTACTGGTAACAGTCTGGATCGCGTCGCCGTGGATGTTGGTCGTTTGCCTGCAAATAATATAATTCAATATCGTGGTTTTGATGGTGACCAGTCAACGACTTACGTCTGGATGGCGGTGACTTGGCCTTGCGCTTCGTTGCTCTTCTCCAGCTCGGCCATTTGCTGACGTTGCACTGAGGGAGCTGCAATTTCCTGACCGAGGATGATATCACGGATTTCGCTAGCAGTGAGCGACGCAATGTTGACACTATTACGCTTGCCGAAGTCCTACAATGGCCCTTAATCAATCTCCCGGCGTGCACGATACGGAACGACGTACCGCAAGAATGAGGTCCTTGAGGGCGACTTCAACCTTGATCCACTCCTCGTCATTGAGTGATGGCCAGACAAAGTGGGGTTCGGTGATGGTGTTCTTGTCCGGGCGGAGAATGACCTTAGCCTTCTCGTTGTTGACGTGAAGACCACGCAGCAACAGGATGAGACGGGAGAATGCCGTGTAACTTGAGACAGACTTCAGCCAATCGTCTGCCGAATAACTATCAGTAACTGATATCTATTCGCCGTCATCGCAAGGAGCTCACCGTAGAGGTTGAAAAGAACCATCTGTGGTTGAGTTGCACGCTGGAAACGGTGTCAATCGCGACCGATGGACATGCACCGCTTGATACTCACCAAGATAAGATCACCAAACTTCTCCATCTTCATGCAGGCTTGGAACGGAAGTTGAAGCTCGCTACCCTTGATGACGATGTTCGGGAAGTCGAGCAAGTGAACCTCAAGAGGATCTGATGATACGGTCAGTTTTCGGACGGAGCATGGACGATAGATGTGACGTACCCAACATTCCCTTGCGGGTGACAATGACCTGCTTCGGCTGCTCCTCAACAGGTAAGGAACGAACCAGGGCGGCGACTTCTTCAGCTGTCTTCCACTTCGCGAGCTGTCCGAGACGCTTTTGGCCAGCCCAGACGCTTGTGTGAATGATCTTCAGGAAGAGTTGGCCTGACCGAGGGTTGAAGATGAAGATTGCACCGTCTGAAAGAAGATTAGAGAGAAGACGCAACCGATAAATTTCGAGACATACTGATGGGTTTCGTCGTCAAGTTACCCTCGAACGTCTTGTGGCTGGAGGAATGTTAGAAAGTACCGGCGACAGGAATTCGAAGTGCGTACATAGTGACACGGTAGACGTTGGTATCGTCTACGAACCAGATGATCTGATTGGAGAACAACTCGGAATAGTTCTATACAAATGTTAGCAATGGCTGAGCTACATCTGGTGTGAATACATACCTGGCTGTTGAGGTATGGCTCCGTTGGCTCTGAAGAGTACAGCTGCAGACCCTTGCGGATACGCTCGCGCAAGACGTGGCACGCTGGGTTAGCCTTCATGATCTTGGCCATGGCTTGTTGGATGAGGGGCTTCAATCCGGGGAACCAGTTGCCGTACGCAGACCACAGGTTGTATGCGAGATCCATGCCAATCATCACACCTGTTGGCGAAGGGTAGATACTCATGGAGTCCGAAATCTACGATGACGTGAGATCAACGAGTGGGGTACAGACAAGAAAATACTTACGTAGTCGAGGAACTTCGCGCGAGTGTACCGTTCAATGTCGTGCGAGTCGAAATCACCCCAGCGCAGCTGGACGTCGATCCAGAACTTGTTGCTAGTTGTGCCATCCAGTACGTCCTTGCTCTGTTAACCAAATCCCATTAGTATTGAAGGGCCATTTACGCTGCATCAAGGACTCACGTCAGTGACGACAGAGGGCCTAGAGATGTTCCACTAAGAGTCCAATTAGCACGGCAGTGGCCATCAGTCGAAGCCCGAGCCTACCTTGTAAGCCGAGAAGAGTAGGATATCAGCGCAAGACGAGTTCATCTTGTAACTCTTTCGAGGATGAATTGTCTCTTTCTGGACGGTCTCGATCTGGAGCGGCTCGAGTTCTTGATCGAACACTTGACACTGCGAGGATGTCAGATCAACGAGGGGAATCGAAATGTCCAATTAACTCACCAGATCCATGACTACACTCTCGTGGACTAGAGAAATTCAAGGTTAGCCAACATAGTAAATGACTCTGAAGAATGGCACTCACTCTTCTGCCACAAATGGGCACGGAAGATCTGAATCAAACTAATCTTGAGGGTTGGGATCTTACCGTGCCTATTCGATATCATCAGCCGCAAGCTTATTGGACGGAGTGATAGATGTCGACTCACATGAAGATACCCGTGAGATCAAGTTGGACCTGGAAACCGACATAAACGTTGGCGCGGTTGATGGTGGGACTCCACCACAAGGTGAATCGACGATTGGGAATCTGGTTCAGACCGGAACGCTGGGCGTTGGTAAGCTTCTTGTACCTCATCGACTCTTCGAAGCCGGACGCCTTCTCCCAGAAGAGACCCTCCCAGGTGGGGAAGTACGTGCCCTTGAACAGCGTATGCTCGAGGATACCTTCGACACCTCCCAAGGCCGCGATGACATCGACACGGTAGTTGTTCAACTGCCAGAGCTTTCCGTCGTGCCGTTGCGAAGTCCACCAGAACGGATTGCTAAAGAACAACTATGAGCAAAGTCAACGGAAAGTATTCAAATGGCGGCTTACTGCTTCAGCAACTGGTACTGCTTCCAGTCCGTGCGGACACGCCAACCACGATCGTATGCAAGCGTGTGTCGATCCTTCTGGAACAAAGTGTTGATACGAGGGATACCACGATCCCAGCTGTCCTCCAGATCCTCGAGAGTGAGACGACGGTTCTGAGCGTTCGCTTCCTTGCGCTTCATAGAGTACTCTGACCAGACGCGAGCGGAGTCGAGGAACTCGGCCTCCCAAGGTTGAAGGTAGCGGTACAAGTTCGGGATCAATTGGTCCTCCTCGTGAGACATACCAGCACGGAAGTGCGTAGCTGTGAAACCGTCAGCCTACAGCTACTCATATGGAAGGGCGGATACGTACTCGTAACGTCGGTTTGCTTGGCCCAGCGAAGATCACTCTGCGGAATGAGGACATGACCCATAGACAACATGCCCAGACCACCCAACTCCTTGGGTGTGTAGAACACGACTGGCGGGAAACGCGACGGCATCTTACTGTTCAGGCCAATCTTGACACGCGTCTGAATCTTGTTCTCAGCCTTGACGAGTGCATCCAGAAGCTCGTTTGTGTGGATGACGGCTTCGCGGTAGTATGTCATGAGACCAATAAGAGCGGTGTTCCACTTGTTGACGATCTTGGAGAACGTGGTGGAGCCAGAACTCATGAGGACTTGACGAATGCGGTTGTTGAACTGTTGCACGCCTGGAAAGGAGGAGGGTGAGCGATAGATAACACATAATAGAGTGTGATAACTCACCATCGTCTGACACCCTCAAGAACGCCTGCGCGGTGCGCTCCTTCGTTTGCTCGTTGGTCAGATTCCAGACGGCGTCCTTCAGCGAGAACTGTTCCCCGCTCATCGTCCTGATCTTGGGTAGAATCCGAACCTCGAAACCGCACATGGAGAACAGAAGCTGGGGGTTGTCCTTCGAGAAGACACTAACGAAAGTGTCTTCCCACTCGATCGTGGTGAGCGACCGCGGCAGACTTTGCTTGACGTTCCAGAAGACGGCGCGACCCAAGTTGACATCGTGCTTGATCAGACGCATGCGACAATCCCGCGGCCAGCAACGCTTGTTGTTGTAGCCGATGACATTGTTATTCGTAGGATCTGGATTCGCGCTGAGGTAACGTTGGATGAGATCGCGGGACTCCTCCGCAGTAAAGCGGAAGAGAATATGGATCCTGTCAACGTATCTGGAATACAACCGAATGGGGTGCCGTGTCTCGGTAGCGGAATCGCGATACTGCAAGAAGTTGTTGGGCATCTGCGGTGGACCTGCCATCTCGCTTGCACGCTGCAACCCGAGGATGAGGATGTCGAGGACAAGTCCATAGTATTGGAAGACGAAGGCGGAGAATTGAAGACCGCGAATGAGACCGTACGCGTTGGTGTGCGCCATGTCTAAAGAATACTGTGAGCACTTTGAGATTAGATAACATATACATTTAACGCACCTTTGTACGTGAGGACGGTGTTATTCTTGGCCGTGATGTAGTCAGCCAAGTTATGGTCCAAGATCAACCGCAAGAGACGGTTCAAAAGAGTGAGGTCGATCTTCTCGTAGACCTTGGACAAGACAGTCTCCATCATAACATTGCATTCGCCTTCGCCGGTCTCCCAGATGTCAGTCAAGTTGTTGATGCCCTGGCACCACTTGTAGACCAGTAGCGGAGGCGGCTCGGTATCCTATAAGTGCGGTTAATCGAATGGCAAGACAATCTCACGTAGAACGACGTACAGCGGGCTTGATCCATGAGGGGAATAGGCCACGTTTATCAGCCTCGAAGAACAAGAACTGGTCGAGGTACTATTTGCGGGAATTTAGTGCGTGTGAGTAACGGTCATATAAGGGTACGTACAGCATCAGTGATCTTCTCCACAGGCTCGATATCGTAGCAAGGAATGAGCTTGTCGTAGGTGTCGAAGAACTCGATGCCGGATTCCTTGAACGCACGCTGGGTAAGCAGTAGACGCTTGATACGAGACAAACCTGTAGAAATATGCATGAGCTATGAGAACGGAGAGAACTTTGTCGAAGCGAGCTTACATTCGTGAGGGTTGTCGTACGCTTGTTCGATCAGGGCCAACTCCTCTCGTTGTGACTGGTTCAGACGACCCTTGACTGAGTAAGCCTCCTTCAGCTTTTCGAGCGCGAGTACAAGTAGTTTCGTGTCGTGCTTGTAGTTGAGAGGAGGGAACGGAATAGGCGAGAATTTGCGGCTCTCCAGCCAATGCACAGTCGCGGTGTAAATTGCCACCGCTTCCTCAGCACTGATATAGGGACCGTCCTTCAGGTAGCCGTGCTGACGCTCCTGCTCGGCCTTCAGGTACAGACCTAGAGGGGAATTAATACACCACACTGGTTGAAGAGGAGACTTAACATACGAGTGAGACGACCCAAGTTCTTCTTGACGACAGCCTTATCGACGGTGGCACCACGACGTATACGCTCACGGTTGTAGTGCGCAACACTATTGTGGCCTATTAGTAAATGTATTATGACACAACTTGAGAAGTACGTACGATGTCCACCAATCAGCCTTACTCTTGATGTACCGCAAGATGATGTTCTCGATAGCAGTGGGCATACCGGGGACCTTCCAAGGGACTACGTATATGATTAATAGCGAACATTTAGAGCGTATATGGACGACTTACTGTTCGCCTTCCAGCATCGCCAGGCCTCGGACAAGTGCTGCAGAATAGTCTTGGACTTGTTCTGCTTGATGGACTCGGGCATCATGTCAAGAATGTCGTGCATGACAGCGGCACGTAGTTCGAGATCGTAATGGGACTCCACACGCTGCTTGGTGACCGTCTTCGCAATACCCTTGCTGTTTCGTCCCTCGAATTGACGAGCAAGCAAATTGCCGAGCCTACAAAAACGTGTGAGCTTGCGCCAGTCGCGAAATTCAAGGCGATACATACCATCGCTCAAGGAGAGGGACGATACCACGCATAAAGAACAGCCAGACGCGCCATCCGGGTGCCCAGAAACCACACCCAGGACCTTTACCAACGGGACCCGTGTTGAAGCGGTAATAGATGAGATGCTTCAAATCCTTCGTCAGGCGAACTTGCCTCATGAGCTAGATAAGTCGTAAGTATGATCCGAGACAGGAACGAATACGGGGATACATACCTTGTACTTGTACCGGTACATACCAGTCAAGGCACCAATGTGAGCGAAGATGTACTGGAGGGCGTCGGCGAGTTGGAAGGCGTCGACATTCCCGAGACGGTACTGGACGTGCGCGTCCACGACGAGTTTCGTAAGACGGAGGATCTCACGGCACAGATGGAACGCATTTCCGAAGCGCGACTTCTTACGCTCCTTCGTCGTCAAAGTCCTGTCGTATGGTCAGCGCGAGATCCAAATTGCGTAACGACATGCTTACTTCACGGGCTTCAGGTTCATGTTATAATCGAGGTGGAGGTAGTTCAAGTTCTATGACGCGTCGTAAGCATCGCATGAGGGCACTCAGAAAACAAATCCGAACCTTGCGGTGGATAAGGAGGTTCAACATGTTGTAGCCCTGCCTGCAAACCTGAAGACCAGCCTCTACCCAATCCAGCTTGGTCGTCTGGAAGAACTTTGTCGCCTTGAGTTGGCGGAAAAGGTTCTTCTTAGTCATAGCCTTCTCCGGTCGCGACTTGAGCTCGTTCAAGACGAAGCATTTGAGCAGCTTCTGGTACGACACTCGGACCTTGACGGGTTGACCGGGCGGGCAGTGCTCAAGATACCAGCCCTTGACGAGAGGGATATCTTGAGCGCGTCGCATCCGACCGGAGCGACGGCTGTAAGGCTCAGGGGCCCACCACAGGCTGATAGCGTCCGCAGTCAGGTCGTTCTCCAACGGCTTCTCCTCTAGGAAAGGCTCCAGCTCATCAGGGAGCTCGAAGTCATCCTCGTCGGCTCCGTTCGGGCCAAAGATGGTGTCTTCATGTGGAACCAGAGGCTTGTTCTTAGATTGCACCGTGCGGAAGGATATGCTGTTGAGGGACTCGTCGTAGAAGAACGCGGGGAGATCAGGGTTGTCGGTACGAACATAGACATTCTTTGGAGTGTGGTAGGGAGAAATGTGCACGGAGCGCGGCAGGGAGTTGTAGAGGTGGGGGAAAGCGACCTTGTACTCAGTGCGAATCTGCTGTCGAATAATGACCTTGTTGATATCATTAAATTCATTCCAGTCTTCGTCGAACGTGTCCATGTCACGGTAAAGCGGCTCGAATTTAGGTCCACCAGGAATGGCGAGATTCAAAGCCTTGGCAGTGAAGAACGACTTCTTGTCGAAAAGGTAGCTAGAGTTCGCGTCTGTGTTGTCTGACAGGAGGTTACGACCAAGTCGATAGAGGTTGGCCATGACTGGTAGCGTGAGCGACCAATATCGGTATGAGGTTCCGTTGACCGCGGTTTTGTCGTCTGACAGAGGCTTTGGGTCGTAGAACCAATCGATGATGGCAGAATCATCATCTTCATCGAGTTCCAACTGAATGGCTTCGAGAGGTTCTACGTCCAAGACGTTGTCACCGTAGTCCAGAGGTGGCTCTTCGTCGTCGAAAGGGGGAAACCGCATACGCTTGAAGTGCCGACGGTCCCGCTTCTCTCGCCTCATTGCTATCCACATAGTACTCCACTGTGCATGGTACACGGGTTCAATGACGCGAGGAATCTCGTTCACGAAGGTGATAGCACCCGTAATGTGGTAGAGGACAGGCACCTCGCGAACTTGCTCCCACGGGAAGGGGATGTTCTCCAGCAGCTTCATGACCGCGTGCGGAACGTACTTGAGAGCACCAAGGTGAACGCGTTTATCGTTCCTGAACTTGCGGTTGCTCATGTCACCGTGGTCCTTGATGATTTTGCGGACGTGTTCTGGTGGCAAGTCCTACGCGTACATGAGCACGTCAGCTCACAAACTCATAAAGAAAGGGTGCCAACCTGCTTCCCCATGTCGACAAAGCCTCCCTTGCGCTTCTCTCCATACCGCTTCTTCTGCATCTGGATCCACTTCTGCGATTTTTGCGCCAGCATTTCTGGGGGCATACGAGACCCAGAGGCCTGTCCCATGCCCGACTGTGGCATCCCCGGAGGCGGCATTGGCAAGCCTGGAGGAGGCCGCATGGGCATGCCGGGCGGTGGTGGAGGCATTCCAGGTGGGTAGCTCATTGTCGATGCCGTGGGCGACGTCGACAGAGGTGTTTGGGTCAAGTTTCGAGAGACGCCGAGCAATCCCAAGTCCACTGGGTTCGGGGTCTCGCTTCCATACACGGCAGTCTCCTGCTCCCTACCCCTGGCACCCCTTTGCGCTTCCCCTCACGTTTGCACAAAATTCAAAACGCCAAGTTCAACCTGCACCCGCCTCCAATGTTTCTGGTCAAAGGCGTATGAATCCTGGAGACTCTAAATTGTGGTACATATTACTGACATATTATGTAGGAGGCATCCGGCAGCGAGGACAATTCCAGTAAAGAGCAGACCGGTCTTGAACCCGATCGAATTGCTCCAGTGCATCTTAACAGCACAGGATGCCATATTAAATACACCCCCGGAAAAGGGAGAGGCGTATTTGGTTGGTGTTGTGAATCTGTTGTCAGTCAAACGCTCACACTTGAGCTGCAGCTTCGGAAGATCTTCCTCGCAATAAAGTGGTAGAAATCAGTCCTGTGCTGTTATTCTCATCACAAGAGTACGAAGAGCATGGGAGACATACAGTTCTCGACCATTACACCTTCAAATGGCGAGACGGTCGATTGGCCCTTGCCCTGGGTCTGGGTGAGTGGGATATCGAAACACAGAATATTCACGCGCTCACCATTCCGGAAGGATCACTCTTCAATCACTCCCAGAGACCAAATGTCTCATACATCCTCGATCCGACGACAGAATCTATTTCGTATACCACGAGCCGTCCTGTAAAGAAGGACGAAGAGCTCTCAATATTTTACGGTTACAAATTATGGTTCGAACCCGCCGAGCAGGAAACTGTCGGTTGCGAATCAGAAAATCAGGACGACGGCTGGGGAGGGCTTTCAAGCATAGAAGACCCCGAAGATGTCCTTAGCAGTCCCGAATCCTGGGCGTTGCTCCAAGGCGACGAGGATGACGTGGTCGCGAACCACGAACTTCCGTTCGAACGGCTAAAACTGGTAGATGACGAGGCTGAAGACGAGGTCGACGCTGTCAAGACTGGCTAGTAGGCTTCGCCGCCCCGCACGTTTATCTGCTCAAAATGTGTCTCCAGAATCAGCATGGGTCGTCGATATTCCAAACCCTCGACACACAACGACGATGTTGAAGTAAGTCAGCCGCATTCACAGGAAACCTGATTGATAAATATCTCAACAGGTGGCTCAAGCAGTCAGGTCTGGAAACCGAACATTTTGCACATTTAAAGCGAATACGAAAAAAGGACGGCGTCACAACTCTTCTGTTGGCTCCCTCCGCGAATTCTCCCTCCGCCCCACAATTGCCTGATGACTTCGAAGGTCCAGCAGCATACCAAGTCGTCGTGCCGAAAAGCGCGGCGCTGACCCAGAAATCATTGGCCGCAAAATTGACACTCTGGCCAACAGTGTATACTCCTCGTAAAAAGGGCGAGCTTGAGCCGATATCGAGGGGCCGCCTGCGGTGGATATGGGAGGCGATGAGGGTAGTTAGAGACGCCGCCGTCTCTGCGCAAGCCACCAGCGACGTACGTTCGTCCTCCACGATAATTTTTCAAGAAAAGACTGAAGTCAGAGGCACAGCTTCCAATTGCTGCATACGTCCCTATTCCTTACGGCGAAGAAGCTAGGGCCGCAACACAATTCGGAACAGCACTGCTAGCACACGACACTCGACGAACTGCATCGCATCCTCTGCGGCATGCCGTTTTGAACCTAGTCCGTAAAGTCGCTGACTACCGCGCGAAGCCAACGGAGCCTTGCTCAACCTTGCATGCCGTGGATGTGGACGCAGACCCAGGACGAAACGGCTCGCACTACCTCCTTACCTCACTCACAGTCTTTCTGTCACACGAACCGTGCATTATGTGCAGCATGGCATTACTGCATTCCCGCGTTAAAGAGGTGTTTTACCTAGTCCCGATGGACAAGACAGGCGGGTGTGGAAGCGTAGCGTGTCTTCCGAGGCTGGATGGGGTAAACCATCGCTTCACGATAGCACGGTGGAAATCGGGCGAAGGCGGCATTACCGGAGAAGGCTTGCGTATACCGGAGGAAATAGATGCGTAAGATTCGAGGAGTCAGAGTGTATCTCTATGACACGACGAATGTATTTTAGCAGGTTCTGGGCGGAATAAGGCGAGGGTAAGCTCTCTTGCTCAGCCTTGAAAGTCGGAAGGGCGGCGTGGGTTCCTTGGTATGTGCCGACGGCTTGGTCGAGTGCATCTCCGGCGCATGTGGGCTTTGTACTGGCTTCGTGCACACCCGCTTGCGTTCCGTGAGGCTAGAGCCCAGGAGAAGTCCAGAGAGCGCAAAAAGGTGTTGAGTCGTCGGTGAATATTAATGATACCTGGACTCTCTAACAGGGTATACCACCACGCCTGCAACAAGTACGATATGCGCTAGGTGCTGCTCACCAGACCCATTGTATTCGAACAACCCCTAGTTCAGGTCACGCTGGGCCTATTTGAACTGAGGTCACGCGTCACGGTGGGATCTTGAACTGTCCACCGAGGGTAAGACATATGCGCTTAACGTATGTCGGATTTCGGAGAAAATTATAGGGCCTCCATGTCCATTGGAAGCGAAAGGGGGGGGCCTCCGGGGGTCGTGTTCAAGTATCAGAAATGTTATTTGATATGAATTTGGTCCTCCTGCTTACCTGGCTAACTCGCAGTCTCGTTGCCGCTTCGCAGAAACATATGCCTTCAGCCGACGTCACGCGTCACGGCGAACTTTTAGTCGTGCAAGTACAGTGACCAACGACCTCGGTCCTCTCATTCTGCGAATTCACCATCGTGGCACGAGCCTCGCACCTGTTCTACTTGAATTATACGGAGTCTGACAAGGTGGTACACAAGAGAGTAAGTAGAATGCAGGGATGCCGAGTTGAGCCTCGCTCGAAAGTCCCCGATGATGCCGATGCGTGCAGGCGAAGACGGCGAAAGTAGAGGG
The DNA here is from genome assembly GCA_027924225.1 of Bjerkandera adusta. NCBI lineage: Eukaryota > Fungi > Basidiomycota > Agaricomycetes > Polyporales > Phanerochaetaceae > Bjerkandera > Bjerkandera adusta. Next base: position 30,699 of record BSCZ01001917.1, on the reverse strand, counting down.
AGTAAGCCAAGTTTGAACTCTGGACCCTTACACCAACGCCTCCTCATTCCGCACCAATCTAGGGCGAAGGACCTGGCTACACAGTATGAGTGACCGACCCGTGGAGTTGAATATCGCACATACCGCGAGTGATACGTCTACCAGAACTCCTTCCTCTTCAACCGGATGTCCTTCTGCATGAGCCGCTTGTCTCCCCACTTTTCGCGGTTCGCGTCGTGCTCAACGTCACGGCGAGCAAGCGCCTTTCTACGCTCCGGCTTCTTCAAACTCGCCCACATCCGCACAAAGCTCTGTGTGCACCCGAACTCCTTCGCAAGTTTTCCGGCTGTCCACGCAGCGGGGTCCTTCCGGCGTAGCTCGCGCATCTTCTCAATGAGCTCCTTGCTCATCCGCGGCGGCTCGGGCGACTTGCGCGGGAAAAGCACCGGCGGGAGCTCGCCGGCAGGTGCGCTAGCCTGTGGCTTCAGCAACGGCGATGCGGGTGAGACTGTGTATGACTCTGGAGACTCGGCAGTTGGAGGTGGACGACGGATGAAGGTGAGGTCCTTGGACAAGGACTCATAGGTGGCATGTGGATTGTCCTTGAGCGGGTCCGGTGCCCTGTATGGCGGTCGCTCTGGAAGACGAGTGGCATACGAGCGAACGAATGACAGCGAGCGGATGGGCAGCCGTGGTCTCATGGTGAGTGAAAGTAAGGAGCAAGTCGCCGCCAAACCAAAGACCGTAATAACACGATTAGGCGCCCATTGCAAGGACATTATTGATTGGGCGCTTCCGCCAAGGATCTCTTTCACTCCTGGCCTATATGTTGTACGCTTGGAGTGAGTCCTATGGACAGCTTTCTGTAGCTATAGCCGACCAGACGATATTCCAGATCACAATCGACATGACGACTCACATATCCGACCAACTTTGTGAATCGCGAACTGACGACTCTGTCTCTCTTGCCGACCAATCCACCAATGCGCGTTACCACCCTGCTTTCAACGCGAGCGATGCAGACATGCTTCTTTGCTCGCAAGACAATGTCCTTTTTCGCGTCCATTCCCATACCCTGCGCCTCGCCTCGGGATGGTTCCGAACGTTGCTATCCCTACCACAGTCAGGAGGGTCGCCTTCCCTGGCGGAGATCCATGTCTCTGAAAGTTCCGACGTCATCGCCGGGCTGCTTAGCATGATCAGTTGCCAGGAAATTCCTAATTTTCATACTCTCGAATTTCTTCAAGACGTCTTGTATGCCGCGGAGAAGTACGAGATGGTAGGGCCGATCTCTATCATACGCCTCGCCATCGTGAAGCCTTCCTTCCTTGACAAGTACCCTGTCCGTGTATACGGTATCGCATGCAAGATGGGGTGGATTGAAGAGGCCAAATTCGCGTCTTCAAAAACGCTGGCCATCGATTTACTCGCTCACGACGCGGTCAAGGATCTGAGCGCAGTCGAGTCCCCTCACCTTGCGGCTCTATTTCTTTTCCACCGTCGGAGGCGGGATTCCCTACGTGAAAAACTCGATTCAAATGTATTTTCTGCCAATGAACGTCCCGCTACATGCTTTTACTGCAAGAAGGAACTTGCGCCACCATTCGACTGGATGCATCTCAAATACGTTTGGACGACCTTAGCCGAGCTTCAACCTGGCGTCCTTGGGTCGAACGTACTATTTCTCAGGCATGAACTATGGGATGTTCTCAACGCATCATGCCAGCACTGCCAAAAGCCTTTATACAACTCTCAAAATACCGTCTCAAACATCATGTTGGTGTTGGATAGTTTACCGACTGGAATAGAAGTTCGTGATTATGACTCAGCTTCTAGCTATGCACTGACAGCATATGGAACGCAGTTGTAGAATTGCTGGTCCCACAAATGTGGCGGCGCATATCCAAGAGGCCCAGTACGTTCTGCTTCTATCGTTCCATCACGCTTGATGTCCATCACAACATCCTTTTCACACCCTACAGACGTCAAGCAGTCAGATGTTCCAATTCAGCCTTTGTCTTCGTTGAACTCCATTGTTCGGTGCTCTATCCAATCTACGAATTTACGCCCATGTGAGCGCTCCATGAGCGTATGCGCTCTCGGTCGCAAACGGCAATAGTATTTGAACATCGCACATCTGTCATGTTATACATAACGTCACAGAGAAGCAGATGTCCTGGTAGATGTTCGACTGAACGCAGGATTTGAGTGACGAGATATCTGCTGATCATCACGAACATTATTGAGTGGAATTAATAGTGGATGCTTATAAGCTTTGCTGCTCAGCTGCGCGCGGGTATCCAGAGATCCCCACCCATGTATGTCCCCTGATTTTTTTTTGGACCATGTCATCTGGCTCGCAGCTGATCCCCCTCTTGTAGGAGTTTGCTTACCTTTGAGCAATGGTCCGATATCCTCGTCATAAATAGTAACGCCTGTTCTCCCACAGTCATTCTTTTCTCATGATATCCCGTCTAGTTCGGCCAACCATCATCGTCTATGAGCTACTCATCACTTTCGAACAAGAGGTAGCTCTGATATGGCAGTGCAAATTCACCCTTGCGTCGGGCTTCATAATGTGGATTCGTTGGACGCTTGCATTTGAGATCGTCGGTATGGTACCTTATTATGCAGGACAGGTAAGGCAACGGGCCATCCATATCGACTAACTTCACTGAGAACGATCACTTTCAGAATCCCAGGTAGTGTCCGATTCCCCCATCTATTATTGCACTAGGCTTGAATGGTCTTGCACGTACAGCTGCCCGTCATATCTGCGCCTGATAGGTGTGACCATAGTTCTCGGCTACATCCAAGCGGCAGGTGAGTACGCATCTTCCTCAAATGTACCTCATGGCATGGGCTCACTCTTTTGAAAGCGTTCTGCGCCATGAGAGTTTTTGCACTTAGTGAACGCAAGCTGTTCTGGGCTATAATATGCTTCATCTTCGCACTCACCCCCGCTGTCATCGAAGCAGTAAGCGTATAGTACAACCTAATATCCCTTGTATTCTCTGACGCGAGCGCCGTGAACCACAGTATTTCCTTGCAACAGTTGTTCTACCCGAGGGTTTTCTGGGCTTCAACGGTTCAGCACCGGCATGTGCGAATACGAGGACATCCACAGAGCTCGGTACTAAATTCATGTGCGTCATGTTCTTCCCATCGCAATCAAAATTATTCCTCATACGACTCAACCTATCGATAGCTGTAAGTCTCAGCGCCCAAAACCTCTCCAGTGTGATGACACCGCTAGATACGGTCTTTTCGAGAGTCCCAGTGATAGTTTCCGAGACGATAGCCCTAGTCATAACATGGTCCAAAACCTATCATCAATTCAACATGCGCAGGAGTGTGGCTCCGCGTTTGTCTTTGTGTTTGTTCCAAGGCGGTGAATACACAGTTGCACCTCCTATTAGGCTACACTCACTATCTCATAGGCAATGCGTACTTTGTGTGAGACGGAATTTCCACGAAAGCTTCGCCCTCAACTAACAAACAATGGTCGACATCAGGTTGCTTGTATCCCTCAATTTGCTACAGCTTGTGATGTATTTCAAGCAGGTATGGTCCAAGTCCTCGTGTTCTAAACTGGTTCTCACGCAGCTTCTTCGACCAGAGTCTCGCACCAGCTGTGGATTTCTTGGAAATACTAGTATGCTTTCTGCTCGGGCATGTTCTCCCAAACTGATGCTGTCTACTAGCCTCCCATTCTTATCGGGAGGTTCCTCTTTGACATCCGTAGGACGGCTATGAGCCAGACGGACGACCCCTCCTTCACTGAAGAGTTCGCAACGGACGTGACTAGCTTAGTGTTTGTGGAGCGCGCGGAGGATCAGATTACTGGGTACGTCAATCGATACCCATGTGTGCCATGGCTGAGACGAGGAATTCAGATAATGATCCCGACAGGATTGCGATTGCCAGTACTGCGGCCTACGATCTTCGAAAGTCAGACTAGGACAGGAATACTATAGAATACATGGTGATCAAACCGAATGCTAGGAATTACGCGTATGTGCAGATTACGTTCACGATCCAAAGTCCAAAGCGACATAGTCCGAATCTCCTGCAAAACAAAACTGAACGATTAGATCCGGAGAGCACCCATCTTCTGCAGGGCAGGGAACATCTTCTCGAGTACATCGCTCCCACTGGCAAGAGGCTGACGCTGGTTGTCGGCGGTGTACATCTTCATTGAAACAGCACGGAGGCGTTCTTGTTTCACCATTTTCGCGAGGACATCCTCGACGGAGGCAACTTCCTTCTGAACGGTGGCGAAGTTCTCTCCAAGCTTGCTCATGGGGAAACACGGGAGTATCTTCACTTCAATACTCTCGAGTGGCGCGCTGAGTGTTGCGAGTGACGCCGAAAGACGCTCCCAGATGTGAGCGCCAGCGCGCATCGCAGGCATGAACACGACCAACGAAACTGAGCGCGCACGCAGGGTCGAGAGGTCGAGGTGCGCGTCTTCTGCATCGAAGAAACACAACAAATCAGCAAACACGCGTCACGGAGGCGACGCGAGTCAGGGCGCTCACCAGATTGCGACTCAGGCAAGAACGGGATGCGCGACGAAAAATGCTCGACGTCCCCGGGGATCGCTTTCATAACACGTTTCACCGCGCGCCGACCCTCGAGGAACAGCGCAGAGTCAATGTCGAGCGATCGCAGAGCTCCGGCGCGTGCGACCCAAGGCAGGAACTGTGTCAACCAGTCCGTGCACACCGGGCGGGAAACCGTCAACGCGCCGACGCGCAGCGGAGGCACCCCCGCCTCGACAGTGCCACCTTCCGCATCCTGCCCACCCGTTCCCGCGCCGTGGACGTGTGCCCAGGACTCCGCGGTGGCGCGGAGAGCGGTGTCCTGCAGGCGCAGCTCGTCAAGCGGGCCGAGCTGAGAAAGTAGGTGACAAAGCGCGGCTGGATCATGAGAGAGTTGAGGAAGGTCGGCACCAAGCCCGCGGACGGTGACACACGCGAGCGAACGCGGTGCGTGGGGACCCATGTCCATGGACGCGGGTGCGGGCGGGAGTGTGCAGGGGGTGCGCAGCACGCCGGCAATTTCGAGCGTGCGGAGGCGTGGCAAGGCATGCAGGACGGCGAAGGGCGCGGAGGACACGGCGCACTCGCCCAGCTGACCCCACTGCAGCTTGAGAGAACGCACGGCGCGCTGGATTGCAGGATCTGCGGTGAAGAATCGTATGAAGGATGCTGCGGTCGCGTCAGTCTTTCCGAGGTCGGGGCGGAGTACCAGGGCGACGGTGTGGAACCGATGCCGCAGGGTGAGGTCTGCCCAGTCGCGCGAGACGAGAGAGCAGGAGAGTAACGTGTGTTTGTCGTTGTCGCGCCGAATTTCATCGAAGATCATGTCGAATAGCTCTGGTGGGAGCGCAAAGGCGGCCATAGAGCTGGTGAGAACGGGTTGCATGTTTGAGAACTGACTGCCTGGGAGGGTGGCTCAGAAGTCAATTCAGTGTCTCATTGAATGTGGCGCGTACTCGATATGGGTCCGTATTCAGGAAAGGCTTTGGTCGTCGTGGAGGAGGACAGGTCGCAAAAACGCGTGTTCTGAGCAGCAGAGGTGGTAAAGGTAGGTGTAAGAGGTGTCGTAACTTTCGGAGCGACGATATATAGCTCACCCGGGCTGCATGGATCATACATGATTGAAACGGATGGGGGTTACAGTGGGGCTCGTCAGTCAACTGACGCTGTCAGGCGTGCCTCAAGCGCTCCGCATGTCGGGAGCCCTCGAGGCCGGTCTCTCGACTTGGCTGGCGAGGTTGTCGAACATTCGGACGCCTTTCTCGATCGACCCAGTCGGGCGACCTCGGCGGCGTACGTATCGATGTTGAAACTCGTCCTCGAGTGCATGAGGGTTCGAAGGAGGCAGATGAGCGTGCTGGTCGCGTTCGCGGAGTCCGGGGCGGACTTACTTATATTTATCCTCGGGTAAGAACTGTTCCTTACCTTGAAAACTCCGCAATGATGACACTTCCGGCAAGCTTACTGCCGTTGTTACTTCTATACAAACTATGCTTATGGCATTACAATCTAGTCTAATGTGGCTACGACATGAGAACCCGAATCTAAAGGAGGGTGTTTTGAATGCGTGGAAATGGCCAAGTGATGTCGTTGTGGTGAGTGACCTGCTACTAAATGGATCCCGAGAACAAACTACCGATGCTAAGGAAATAGAAGATGCTGCCGCAGACAGCTGCGTGATAAGAAGAGGAATACTAGTCAATTACGCCTTCGAAACCTCTGGTTTCGCGACGGGCTCTTCACCAGAATAGGCGAACCTAGAGTGCTTCCGAATCGCCGCGCCCTTGAAGTAGAAAAGATACGGAATGGCGCAGCACGCCAACGAGATGAACGCCAGAAGTGTGCTCGCCCACTCAAGGCCCAAGCGGTCATACCTGCACGATACCCACGTCAATATCAAGGTTGGGAACAGAGAACGAGTCGACCCACATCTGCTCCGTGAACAGTACCACGGCGGCGCCCCAGAACGACCGCAAGCATGTCTTCGCAGCGAGTGCTGATGCAGCTTGATGTTGGTAAGAGTCGACGAGGTAGTTGTTGGCCGAATTATAGAGGAAAATGAAGCCGAAGCCGACGGGGAATCCGCCCAGGCACGGCCCGATCCAGTGGATGTGAGGATACGATGTCCACGCGAAAATGAAGAGCCCGATCGGGATGCACCAGCATGAGATCATCATGGGAATGAGCCGTACTTCTGGAGGAGGGATGCCGTTATGCTTGACGCAAAGCGACTTGTAGTGCCTGTTGACCAGAGGCGAACATGCCGCGCTGAGGATAACGCCTATTGCGAGTGGAATGAACATCAGCCCGGTTGAGCTCGCCGACCATCCTTTGCCTCCTTGGAAGACAATTGGGAACCTAAGTTTCGTGGTGAGTCACGCAGGAGGTACGGTCAACAGTCAGGACACTTACGCGACGAAGAACATGTACAGCAACCCGTAGAGCACCGACATGTAGAGTGTGATCAAGAAGACGATGAGTTCCTGGAAGAGAAGCTGGAATGGGCGGAGAATGAAGACTGCAAGCTCCTCGGAGAGTGGTCTTTTGTCGAGTTCTTGCTCGGTTACATAGGTTTCGTCGCCGGTCTCCTTACGCAGGCGGCGAGCACGCTTGAGGAGGATCGTTGGCGCATACGTCTCTGGCACGGTAAATACCATAAGCACGTAGACGAAGCCGGCCAGGATGAGCTGAATCCAATAGAGCCATCGCCAGCCTTTGTTGTCTGCGATGAACCCGCCGACAAGGGGTCCGATAGCCGGACCCAAAAATGGGGCCGCGCTGAATGCGGCCATGGGGACACCACGCTCCTCGTTTCGCCACATGTCGGCGAGCGTGCCACCCACAATGGTCATCGGCGCACTACAGTCAAATGAGCAACAATCGGTATTGCACTGTGGTACCCACTCACCTGAACCCGATACCATCAATCGCGCGAGCGACAAGAAGCGTACCGATGTTTTTGGCTACCGCTCCAGGGATGATGAAGACGACACCGATGAACAGCGTCGAGACGTACAAGACCCGTCGGCCGTAAAGCTCGCTCAGGGGGGCGAACATCATCGGACCTGGAAATCCGAGAAAGCCGGATTAGCCACAACGTCCTGTTGCGCAGCGCCGCATGCACGCACCTATACCGAACCCGACGACGAACAGGGTGATGGTGAGCAACGAGACTTCTTCGGACACGCCGAACTCCTTGCTGACGCCCCCGATGTCGGCGGTAATGACGGCCGAGCAGAAGGCGACGGTGAAACAGACGAGCGAGATCATGGCCGTGCACCACCATTTCTTCCACTTCGGCCAGTTCTTCGGGTTCTCGGGGTCGTCGATGGTGAAGGTGACGAGCTTGAACTTCTCCACGTAGCCAGACGTTCGTGAGGTGACGGGCTTGAGGATCATCCCCGCCTCTGTCTCCCTCCGGTATTCATCGAGATTTGCCTCGCGCGAGAGCGTCCGTGTCGGGAGGACGAGATCTTCCTCAGCGGGGTCTACGAACGTCGGCGGATGCGGTGCTTGCGCTCTGGCGGGGGGCGGGTAAGTCCTGTCAAGTCAAAGTCAAACAGAGTGCAACGTACGTTGAGTTTCCATGAACCAGCGTGCCTTCTGACGGCGTCCGATGTATATGTTCCTGGGGCGACATACTGCCAAAATTAAATGGGAAGGGGCCAATGGGCCAGAAGACCGGAGTAGGGGGCGGACGTGCACAGATTGAGTTTCCGGAGCGCGGTTTTATACCGCACCATGGTGTCTTGGCTGCAGGGCAGGGAGTCGGCCGACATGGAGCAGGCGAGGACCGACGGTGTGTTCGCAGTACCTATCCTGCAGGGCAGCGTGGCCTGGGTCGGTCGGATCAGCCATCTGCCAGATAACAAAAGCCGAAACATACCTTTTTTGGATGGGATATCGGTTATGCAGCGTAAAGTAACCGGTGTCGACGGACACTCCGGTGGCTGCTTCTCAAGGACCCGCCGGCGCTCCATTCCGTTGCGCGATCGAAAATAAGGCGCTAAGCCTCTTTGGGCTGGGAGCCCGCTGCGCCCCGCACCGTGCTTCTCGCGGAGCTGCCCGAAATGGAAGGTCGTGTCGTTCGCCCACAATCATTCAGAGACAGAGATGATATCGATTGCACCTATGTATGTTACAACCAGGATACAAGATGTCCGATATCTAATTAATGATACATATATGCAAGAAGTAATGTTGTACTAAAGCGACAAAGAATGCAGGAATATGGCACATGAATGCGATGAGAGCAAGCAGAGACAGTACTGGTGCTAGTAATGCTGAAAGGGACGATGAATGGAGAGGATCTATGTACCTAGTGGCCCATGTCTACGGTGGGCAGTGCACCGTCGCCAGAGTAAGCGAACTTGGAGTGCTTGCGGATGGCAGCCCCCTTGTAATAGAACAGGAACGGGATTGCGCAACATGCGAGGGAGAGGAAGGCCAACAAAGTGCTAGCCCACTCGAGGCCAAGGCGCGCGTACATCTGCTCGGTGAACAGGACAACTGCTGCGCCCCAGAACGACCGCAAACACGTCTTCGCGGCGAGCGCGGACGCCGCCTGGTGCTGGTACGAGTCGACGAGGTAGTTGTTCGCGCTGTTGTAGAGGAAGATGAAGCCGAAGCCGACGGGGAAGCCACCCAGGCAAGGCCCAATCCAGTGGATGCGAGGGAAGGACGTCCAGGCAAAGATGAAGAGACCGATGGGGATGAACCAACAGGAGATCATCATGGGGATGAGGCGCGCTTCGGGGGGAGGGATGCCGCCGTGCTTCTCGCAGAGGTGTTTGTAATGCTTGTTGATAAGAGGAGATAGCAGAGCGCTGAGGAGGACGCCGATGGCGATGGGAATAAACATGAGACCGGTGCTGCTGGCTGACCAACCCTTGCCGCCTTGGTAGACGATAGGGTAGCTGAGGGAATATTCGTCAGCGTTGATACGTCAACGGGGAGTCAGGAGATACATACGCGATGAAGAACATGTAGAGCAATCCGTAAAGGACAGACATGTACAATGCGACGAGGAAGACGATAATTTCCTGGAAGAGGAGTTGGAAGGGACGGAAGATGTAGACTTGTAGCTGCTCGGAGACCGGACGCCTGTCGAGTTCCTGCTCGGTGACGTACGTGTTATCCCCAGTCTCCTTGCGGAGCTTGCGTGCGCGCTTGAGTAGGATGGTCGGAGCGTAGGTTTCGGGGACGGTGAGTACCATGAGGACATAAACGGCTCCGGCGATGATCAACTGGATCCAGTAAAGCCAGCGCCAGCCGAGGTTGTCAGCAATGAAACCACCGACAAGGGGGCCTGAGTGAGATCGCTGTCAGTCAACGATCAGGATGGGGTGATGTGAGGTACGCACCAACAGCAGGACCGAGGAAAGGCGCAGCGCTGAAAGCTGCCATGGGTACACCCCGTTCCTCGTTGCGCCACATGTCGGCAAGCGTGCCACCGACGATGGTGAGCGGAGCGCTGAAGCCGATGCCGTCGATTGCGCGGGTGACGAGGAGGGTCGCGATGTTCTTGGACACGGCGCCGGGGATGATGAAGATGAGTCCGACGAGGAGCGTCGAGACGTACATGACCCGCCGACCGTAGAGCTCGCTGAGGGGTGCGAAGAACATGGGGCCTATGCGAATATTAGAATCATGCCATGGCGTTTGAAGGATATCACTTACCGATGCCGAACCCGACGACGAAGAGGGTTACGCTGAGGAGGGCTACTTCTTCGCTGACATGGAACTCCCTAGACACGCCTCCAAGATCTGCGGTGATGACGGCGGAGTTAAAGGCGACGGTGAAGCACACGAATGCGATCATGAGCGTGCACCACCATTTCTTCGCCTTCGACCAGTTCTTCGGGTTCTCGGGGTCATCGATGGTGAAGGTGACAAGCTTGTACTTCTCGAGGTGGCCATCGAGCGAAGACTTGTGCGTCTGGGGGATGGTGCCGGTAGCTGTTTCCCTGCGATACTCGTCGAGGTTGGCCTCATTAGTGAGCTGACGGGTGGGGAGGACAAGGTCTTCTTCTGCCGGGTCGACAAAGCTGGTGCTATGGGTCAAAGTTTTTGTTCTGCGTTACACCAAAAACAATTAGCACGGCGCTCGAATGGACCAAACTGACACACGGACGATTTGTTGAGGTGTTGATGTCCATTTCTTCCCGGACCAAGAGTGCTTTCCGACGCAAAATGGTTAAGAGTGGTCTGGGTGTTCGAAGCCAAAGGATTAGAGGACATGTTCTACAGTTGACAAGAAGGAAGGGAGAAGGAAAGGAAGGTGCCTGAGGCAGACTGGCTCGAGGGAGAAGTGAGGAATTCGCACCCACCGGACGTATGTTTTATAGGCCGCTGCGATTGGTGCTTACCCAGGCGAATTCCCCAACGCATCCAGATACGACAGGACAGGTCGCATCAAGAAGCCCTGCGCCGACAACTGCTTCGCTGGTATCATCCCTATGGCGTGCAAATTTAGTCAGTTGGCATCAGTGGGGCAGGACAGGGCAGGGGTAACGCGCCACGGACTTGCCTTACAGGGGCGAACAACTGCGCCTCGTTCTGACGTGAGCTTACAGAGCGCCCCTGCCGGCCTGCGATTCGCCAGCGTCAGGGTGCGCGCGTTAGCCGAGCACCGGACCTCCTCCGCGGTAGAGTTCTTGATGCGCCCTGGGGGCGTGGGAAGTCCCGCCCCGGGCGCGCGAGGGGTGCTTCTTCTCGGGCGTCTGCCCTTCGCCCGCCCGAAAAGGCAGGTTCTGTCGAACAAGTTGCGCTTCGGACCCCCGTCGTCTGCAGCATTCCCTGCGAAATGAAACAACGGCTTGGCGAGGACGAGTACGGTGACCAATAGAGGCTGTCAATCGCTCCATGGATACTATTGGCCCGGGTCGTCTATTTCTGGGAATAAGGCCGGAAGTGCCGGATTGTGTGATACAAGCTGTCTTTGCCACCGTCAATATAGGGCACTATTTCACGATGGAGTGATAGAAACGCTGCACTCACTGCCAGGTTTCTCGTGCTGCCTCGAAAGATGCTCCTAGCTACAATATTAATAGCCGCAATTGCGCCGCACGGGCCGCCGATAGATTACATACCGAGGATACAGTTTACGGATGTTCAGTAAATAGACAACAAAATTAAGGTTGTTGTAACGGTGACGTGTACTACGGATTCGGACCAATCCCTGAAGCATCTGGCCTGGTAGAGTAGATGATCGCGGATATGACGACAGACCACGGAACGCACCAAAAAACCAGCAAGCGAGTCTCTTGGCTTTGCCACCCCTGATCTGCTCTTGTATTGTCGTGCCAAATAACGTCTATGGTCTTGTGACTTCGCCCTGCATCCTAGAGGCGGGCTATGGGTCGCTTACGATGCTCTTTCCCGCGTAAGTATTATACCTCGGGGTCACAATCGTCGTTCATTGCAGCAGCACATCCACCGGGTTTGCCTGAAAAAGACACAATGTATGAGTGGTAGATTTTTGAACCAAGCCATGCTTACTACTACGCGCCTGCCTGTTATTTAGCGATGGGTTTTGTGGGATGATGATTCGCGCAACCCCGCTTTTCCCGCCATCCTAATCTGCGGATAGGGACTGGAGAACGTTGGCCTTTTCCATACTGATGCGATGATCACGAAAGTTTCGCGCCTCTGATGTCCTTGCAGAATTTCCCTGGCCTCCCCTCGGTGCAGCGGCGGGTCGATCGTCGCGTCAGACACCATTGGTCCGTTGTTTGAGTAATACCGTTCCCCAGGCTAAGGTCCGGGTGAACGGTTAGCGGATTGTGGCTGGAGGTGGCTGCATTGACGCAGACAAGCATGCGCAGGTAGGCCCTTGCTCTTCAACATTCGGTTGTTCGAATCCGCTCCAGGCACTACAAAGTTGTAGAAATGTATTGAAAACAGAATCAAGTCCGTGATGAACAACTCGTAAGGCCGCCACGCACCAGACCCTCCGCAGGACTTGTGGGCGCCGCTGACGGGAAACCAGTGAAAGAGTTTCTTGATGTTGACGTCTTCAACGAAGAGTGTATATAAGAGTTCATGGCACCGAGCAGGGCTAGGTCAACGGGCCAGTATCATATTCGATGTTGCACGGCGTACTTGAAGAGACTTACTGTGGCTTAGACGACTCAGCGCGGCCGGGCTTGAGGGAAATTGAACGGGCCAAACGAATCCCTGAATAAGGGCCAGCAAATAGGTCAGTAATTTCGTGATACTAGACGGGTCAAAACCTGTCCTTGTTTATAACAGCCCGCGTTTGCTTCGATATCTACCTGCCCTGTCGGTCAACATTAGCCTGCAACGCCAATATTAACACGAGCGCGATCGGCGGTCACGAAGGCTCACGCACCATCGAGCTCGCAATCCTTTAACAATTCGTGCATGATAAGTACCTGGCAACCTCGCTTATTGCCACGGCGCTGTCCACCGATATGTTATAAAACTGTTACCTGCAGCGGACGATATTGATGACACGACTTGGCTGCAAGCGATGTACACAATGATGTGTATAATCCCGCTTTCCCCGCCAGCGTCCGGTCGCAGGCTTCCAACGAATGCGCTCGGTTATACAGTACAAATTTGACCTATTCGGCGAACTGCTGCTCGTCGGATTCCGGTCGGGTGACCAGCCGTCAGATCGCCGTCAGCCACCCGGCTGAATCCACGGCAGAGTTTCGCTGAATGTCTGCGGCGCGCTGTCGAGCTGCCGCTTGCCCAACGTGCTGTAATCTGAGGTCTGTCAGGAATCAGCTCGCACACCGCCGAATAGGGTGAAGTTGTATAGTAGTCCGATGCGAAATGAGGAGATTTTCGTTGATGTAAATGCGACGGACTCGGACGTTTTGGATCTCCTGCTTTCATCTACTCCGGGATGCTGGTCAAGTTCGGCTCCAGGCTCTGAGATCTCACCTATCATGTCCCAAGCTTCAGGCTTCGGGGCTAAACAAGAGCGCAAGGAAAGCTCCGTTGACGTTGAGTAGTCCGCGGGTGAGCTGGAGAAGGGGACATGAACATCGACGTTGGCTCGCTGTGGCCATATATCACGTCCTGGTCGGTTTCTGGATCGGTGCGAGCCAGATTAGGCTTCAGACACGTCGGACCGGTTCGACTTCGCGTGGCAGGTCGCAGACGGCCGCTCGATGCTGGCGGGCGGCGCTCACGTGCCACGTGCCAATCAGACGCTGTGATAGGATCATAGCCCCGTTTGGCAGGTGGGCTACTCGGAACGGACGAATTGGGTTGTTCTTGGTTTGTCTCCTGTCTTTGTGACGAGCATCGCTGCTCCAAAGACTCTTCCATCGACGTTCATGTCCAAAGCGGATGTTGTATAAAGACTCCATGGCGCGACCACTCGCCCCTCGCCAACCTCCCTCTTCCCCCCATCCCGCGATTCTCTCCGGCCCTCGTTGTATACCCCCTCCGATCCCTTGAGCAGGCACGACGCGTCAGAATGGCGTCCCCAGCATCCATAACGTAAGTCTCGGAAAGCTCGACGTTGCATGTCGGCTTACACGGTATAGATACGGACCAATCTTCATCGGAGTCGTTCTTAACATACTTCTATATGGCATCATGATAACTCAGACGTTCTTATATTTCACGACGTATTCACGGTGAGTAATCATTCCATCATCGTATGCTAGCATATATTGACACAGACGACTGAGTACAGGGACAAACTCTGGATCAAGCTCTTCGTAAGTTGAATCGACGCTTGCAGTGGAGGCCACACTCATGACGCTTCATAGGTGGTCCTGTTATTTGTCTGCGATACCCTCAACAGCGCGTTCGACATTGCATTCGTATATATTCCGCTAGTACAGAAATATGGTGCGTTTCTACCCGCGTGTACCCTCCAACACGAATAACTCATCACATACGCAGGCGACGAAGACGCCTTGAACTACGCAACTTGGGGTAAGTTTCCAGTTTTTGGACGCTTCACTGTTCTTAACGACGATGCACCTCTAGTCTTCTCCACCGGTCAGTGTCTCTGTCGTTCGCTGTCTCCTCCCAATTGACAACAAGTGGCGCGCATAGATCCTGCTATGACGGTAAGTACTGCGACCTTCAAGGTTGACGTGTCTCACATATTTGACAGGCTATCATTGCGCTACTCGTACAAACGTTTTTCGCTTGGAGAGTCAAAGTATTAACCAATAGCTGGCCAATGACTATTTTTATTTCGTTCTGCTCGTTCTGCCAGTGGTGTAGGCATCATTTCAGAAATTCACCATTTATTCCGCTGACGACGAATTTCATAGGCGGAGGACTGGGAACCGCCATCGCATGCGGCATGTAGGTGTTTGCCATCTTGACGGATACAGCGAAAAGTTAAACGATTCCCAGTGTCCCGGAATTTATTCACTTCCAGAAATTTCAGGTCATCGTCATCATATGGCTCGCGTTCTCGGCGTTGGCGGATATGGCAATAACGATCGCTCTGGTGCTATACCTCGTTCGTTCACATTTTCGTTATTTACGTCACACGGCGATACTCATAATATGCTAGCGCACACATAAGACCGGCTTCGCAGCGACGGACGACCTAGTCAACAAGATCATCCGACGTGAGTCAGTTGGCGTATTTTCCAAATTGCGTCCTGACGCCCCAGAAGTCACTGTCCAAACTGGCATGATTACGGCGATCTGTGCGGTTGTCGACCTCATTGCATTCTTGGCTAGCGTAAGCACATTCTTAGCTTTCGCGGGTATCCCAGCTTACACCTACTCTAGCCATCGGGACTTCACCTGGTCTTCAACCTGCCTCTCGCGAAACTTTACACCAACTCCTTGATGTCCAGCCTGAACTCTCGCTCCGGCTGGAAGTATGGCTCAAGTCACAAAGGACCTACAGAAAGCGGAGTGTCAAGCACCGGGGACAACAGGCTGAGCGTAGGAAGAACGACGAACTTGAGGGTAAGCCCTAGCCCCCAGCCTCCTATCCTACGCTCCAATAATTGGAGCGAGCGGGGCCGGAGCCTTTCAATGTCGTAACGGATGCTAATAAAATGCATCATATTTATTCCACCCTCCGATCTTCAGCCCCTTCAGCAGGTTTTCATCGACGTCGAGGCCCATGAACTGAAGGATCGGGAAGAGGCCGCGGGGACGTTCGGCTTCAAGAGGGGCGAGGAGATTGCGGATTCGCTCTCTGAGCTTTCTCGAGAGGGTAAGGAGCGGCGGATCTTGGCCTGACGCGGACACCGTCTGCGAGATGAGATCTCCTGTACGCTTTTGACCACGATACCCAATCACTGTTTGTTGTACATCCTGCAGCTGTATACCTTGTGAGACGATGAAATTTTGCTCTGCTCGTATTTGATGATTTCGACCTCGACTGTTCTGAGCATGGTTGCTCGACGCGAGGAAACAATTCACTGCAATAATAATTCACGTATAAGTCCAACCGTCAAACAGTCGCCAATCGTAGCACGTGCATGGGCCGGCGCTGACATATGCTACCTCTCCGTAGAGTTCGTGCTTGCAGTGTAGAGGTGATCAGTGGTAGCCTGCACCAGATAACGAAGCAACGTACTCGGTACCGCGATCCTGGGCGTCGCGCTCCGCGAATACCAAGCTAGACACGTCTGTGGCGAACTCCTCTACAAAAGTGACCTCGCCAGTCTGGCGCATGGTCTCTTCGCGTATGTCGAACAGGAACCTTGCAATGAGGATCGGAGGCTGGGTCGAGTCAGTCGAATGAAGAAGAGCAGAGAGAGAGTGACGAACTAGTGTTTCCAGGAAATCTACAATCGGGGTGAGAGTCTGACCGAGGAGCAACGGGTCAAAATTAGAATTTCGGGATCGGGGGTGAGACGTGGCGTACCGGTTCGAGATAGATCAGGAGTTGTAGTAGGTTGAGAAGTACGAGGGCCCTGCGATGGGACGTCAGTCAAGGGTGGGGGATTTCGAGAAATCTGACCGTACACAAAATACATGTTGCCTATGTGATAGTGAGTGTATTGCGAGGGATAAATGCGGGTCGGGTACTCACCGTCTTGGAAGAGACACATGGACAACCGCAAAGCCGCGCTGCCACGCATTCTGAGCTGACGGTAGGTCTTGGACCATGTTATGGCGAGCGCGATCGCTTCAGCAATTATGACCGGGAGTCGTGAGGCAACGGTGTCTGGCGGGGTTGTTAAAACAGGACAGAAACTTAGTTCATGGTTGACTCTCACAACTATGGAACGGAGCAAGACTATGAGGGACGACGTAATTTGCAAAACCGATCAGACAACGTACGCAAGCTTGACTCCCATTGTAGTGGGGCGCTTCGTGGCGTTGCATGCGCCCTGGGGTAACGCGCCTTCGAAACCCCGGAACCCTTCGGGTATCGAAGCAGTCGAAAGGATATACTGTGGGAGCTATTTTCAGGAACGGAAATGGGGGTAAGGTAAAAGCGCATTTACCACTTCGATTACCGCAGGGGCCAGCGCGAAAATAAAGCATATCGAGGACCAGACGTATTTACGTCCTGTCAGCGCGAATACACGCAGGCCACAAAATGCTGTTGAGCGAGTGAGCAGATATCGTGGGCGATGGAGAAGTTGGGCGAGGATACTTACCTGCTGTCTGGATATAACCGAAAACAATCATTATATCGAGGATCCTTATGTCCGGCGTACAACTGCCGGTAGGTGGTATAGATATCAGCTACTTGCGGGAAGAAAAGCAGAATCATACCTGATATCCTGAATATAGGCCGACTTCAGCTAAATTCGTCGGAGCAGAGTGGACCTTACTCGTAGCAAGAAATAAGGCACCAACGTCACGAACTCAAGCATAAGCGTCCAACGAATCCACATGATGAAACATGACGCGATGGAGAACTTGCGTTGCCATACCAGGGCGACTTCCCGCCAGAGTGTAATCGAAAGCTCGTATAATATGAGTGCCGGTCGGACTAGAACAAATAACATCGTGAGAACGCTCTGGCGGTGAGTGGGAAATCGTCACCATTGGTCATCAAGAGGTCCGTCCCTTGCCCCGGCGTGATCATGTAGGGCCTTCAAAAACGAAGCTAGCTCAACGCTGACAGCATGTTATAGGATTTTCTCGCGGCACTTACATGCGATTGAACCCTTCGGGCTCGTGGGAGAAGAGTCCCGCGGCAGTGGAGCTTATATAGGTTTCGTCCATCAATGTATCTGATCAGACGCAGCAGGGTCGGGCAGTCCAGAATCTCACGCTGAGGCCGAACGTCCACTTTGAGATCGCGTATCTAGCTGTTCCTTTGTTCAACATTGCACGGAAGACGGCCGGTCGTAAAACCGGGATAATTCTACGATGCAAACATTCCGCTACCGGTATTCGCCAGTGGCAGAGACCGCCGCTGGTATGAGAGAGCTGTGGGTACGTCAGCGGTGCTATTGCGCATGCAGAATGGGAATGGATAGGATGGCGTACCGGCCCTGGCGGATCACTCCGAAAACGGGCAGCTGGTTCCACTGGACGGCTCTTTAGTCGGGTATTTTCCCGTTCGCCGTAGCAACCACGTCAAGGATCGACTGCGCTCGAAGGTTGCTTTGTTAAGTTAGGTCATGGGAGGGACTGTCTCCGCGGCCGCAGAAAGCTCGAGACTTCTTCCAAAAGTCATCGTGGGGAGCGAGTCTACTGGGAACTTATCAGAGGTGCCTTGGAACGGAATGGGTGGAATAACGGACCAGCTCGTAATTATCGAACTCGAGAGGGAAAAGCAACTCATGTTCCAACAGGGTCACAAAGTCAGCACGCCTGCGAGAGGATTCGCCTTAAAAATGCGATTTGGTGTTTCACGGAGCATCCCGCGCAGACGCTTGCGCCATCTTGTTATTTCTCACCAGAAACGATGATACCAAAGAAAATCACTCCACATAAGCATCCGCGTCCGCGGGTACCACAAATACAGGCGTCGATAAGTCTGTCCCGAACTCTCCTGTCAAGGTCGAGGCAGAACTTGAATTTCGTAGCGCTGCGCCTCGGATATCCATGAGGAACCGATACACGAAAATCGGAGGCTGAATAGTGTCCAGAAAATGAGACTGGGAGACATGATCGAGCTCAGAGAACGTACCAGCGCATCCAAGAAGACCGTGATTTGACCGTATTGCTGACAGACCGAAGGCGTTAACTTTGGTCGCACGATATTAGCATGTTGCGTACCGGTATTGCCGGGACCACGCATTTCAACACGTTTAGAGCGACTAGAAACCTGACATAGCGTGATAAATCAATTAGAGCTCAAGACAAGTGGAGCGCTGAACGTACACGAAGTATGCGTTGCCTGCTTCGACATCAAGATCGAGGGTACATATAGCTCGGGTGAGAACTCACCATTCTCAAACAAGCATGCAGACATCCGCGACACATGCTGCATGTCAGCTCCGTACCGCTTGTGCGTACTCATCCAAGTGAGAATGACGACGATCATTTCTGCCAGAATCACAGGAATTCGAGAAGCGAGGGTAAACCTCAAAAGCCGGGTTTCAGCACTTTGATAAGAGTTCGGTTTCCCAGAAAGCTCACGCGAGATCTGTGCGTTCCGAGACACCGTGAAAGGCTCCGCATACGAAATTGTCTTGACCGACAAGTCCAGTCGTCAATGTAGTAGAAGCTATAAGATACTTCTTCCCATGTCAGTACAAGCAACGATTGATTCGTCACACTGAGCTCACAGTAGTGACCACGAAGGGAATCAGGCCGAGTGCCAAGGTAACGAAGAATAATGGCAAGCTTCCACGTCCGAGGGCAAGGGCTCGTAAAGCGGAGAAGACTGGGTATCGTTCAGCCACGGTCACATAAGAAACCATGGAAAACATGCCCGCTGTCAACACGTAGTTCACCAATGATTGAGCAACGAGTAATCGCATACGTGTCGGACAACTGCGACCCACGCGTCAGTCGCAGGGCCTCATCATAGCGAGCAAACACCCACTCCTTCAAATACAGGCAAAATTAGTAAGCGTTGAAGTGAGCAGGTCTCAGAATGATCTAGATACCTTTATCGAGGACGGTGGTGCCATTAATACCAACCCTCCGAATAATAGAGTCCAACGAATTGCGATGATCAGAAAAGACGAGGTCGAGAATCTACGCCTCCAAACGAAATTGACTTCATGACCGAACGTAATGATGAGGTCGAAAACAATCATGGCTAGTAGTATTGAATTAATGATACATCAATAATCTAGAGCTCGTGACGACTCACCAACAGCAGCTATTGCTGCGCGTGAATTGTAATCTGGTGGGCTGTGCATGGCTGCGAGTGTTGAAGCTGGGCTTTGTGCATCAAGCCAGAGGGATGACGGTTCGGACGGTGTTTAGAGGATCACTAAAGGGGTGCGGTTATTATAGCGTTCGAAGCCTGTAGCTTGTTCCTGACAAATACAGCGGCAACTATGCCCGTGGCAAGATGGCGCCATGGGTGGGGAGGGCGCACGATGCGAGCAGATGGTGAAGTCGCCCTCAGCCACAGACACGGAGCGCCTGGACATGACGTGTCAGATTTGAGAAGACTGCCGAGGAGTCCTATTCTCACGTGCGAATAATCAAGGACATGGTCGGGCTGCTGAGTCGGAATTTAGCGCAGAGAGAGATCGGCGTAGCGCGGCGGCGACTGGAGGTTTCTGGCAAGTTTCTGGCGGCTATTGAGTTTCTGTCCGGCGATGTGCAGTTTCTGGCAAGTGCACGATTCTGGCGATTTGATGGGACCCTTATAATAGGCGCCTGCTAAGAGGTAGAACGTGCTCTCGACCCGAAGGGCTGGAGGACGTAGAAAAGGCCGCGCATCTATCACCCATCAGGGCACCTCATCCAAGGAACTTGTCTATCTATGCCGGTACAGGAAAATCTAGAAGTCGAACGACACGCTTCATCAATGAGGTTTGGAGCAAAAGTGGCGGATAGGCACTCACTACGACGGACCGTTCTCAAGAGCTCAATTACCACACGAGAATGCTGCGTTGAGGCTACTGAACAAGTCATATAAGCCACAGAGGCGGAGGTACGAAAAGTGTCCGCGCGCGCCGCCCAAGGAGTTTCTGGCGGGCGGCTATGCAGTCTCAGCTAAGTGCGCGATTCTGGCCATTTGATGGCATCCTTAACGTAGGCGCCCATGTCCACTGGTCGAAACGAACGCTTCTGGGAATTCAGGACGTCGTAACTGGTATGTTTGAATCGAGAACACTAGGGACGCGCGCAAACGCGAGGTGCTGAAACTATGAGACTATGTGCAGGGTGGCAAAGGCTGGTGCGCGCGCTTGAGTTTCTGCCGTCGTGGCCGAGGGCAGAAACTGGGCAGAAACTGGCAGATGCACGTTTCTGCCATTTTGATCGAATCCTTAATGAAGCGCCCATCAGGACAGCTCTGCGGCGACTGCGTGGTCAAGCCAGAGGGCACAAATGCATAACAACAAGTCCCTTACGTATATCTTGGCAAGCAGTTATACATGATTAAATAATAAGTAGCGCACGTCGTTAACGTTGAAGTGGCGCGAATAAGTGTTCGTTCATAACGCCGTCGAGGGGTGGTCAGCGGCCACGTCCACGTCCACAAGCTCCAAAGAAGAAGCGGAAGTGTTCGTATAAAACCCGAGGCCGTACGTATCGACACCTGCGCTATGTAAAGCCGCGCGTCGGAGGTCGACTAGGAACCGGTTCACGAAGATCGGGGGCTGTTGGGGTGGGATTAGACGTTATGAGCGCACCAAAGGGACAATAGGGTGATAGCAGACCAGAATCTCCAGGTAAACGGTGTACTGCGCGAGTTGCTGGTGGCACACATATGTCATTGTACATAGCGCGACGAGCGACGCAGCAGCACGTACCGGCTGGATGGGCACAATACACTTGAGCACATTGAACAGCACAAGGAATCTGGAGGCGGCTTTCAGCAAGCGGAACCGACATGCCGCATTTCGACGTACGCAAAATAAGCGTTCCCTGACACATCGTCAATTCCGAAGAACATAAGACCGGCAGCAGACACGCACCGTTACGAAACAGACACACGGAAATCCGCGATACGAATCGCATACCCGACGCGTATTGCTGATACGTCTTCTTCCAGGTGAGGACGACAACGATTGTTTGCGCGATGATGACGGGAATACGACAAGCCAGCGTGTATCTGTGGGTAGTTAGTATAGAGTCGCGGGTGACGATACGAGATGAATTGACATACATAATGGCGATCTTTTGAAGCGGGGCCTGGGACGCTCCGCAAGACACATGCGGCTGCCCGACAAATCCCACGCTCAGAGTCATCGAACTTAACATATACTGCAAAAAGTGAGTGACAGCAGCATGACACCATGTACCACTCACACAGTCCACAGCAAATGGGACTAGCCCAAGGAATAGCGTTAAGAAAAACATATAATAATTGCTACACCCCAGAGCGAGCAGGGCTGCGAACACTGTGGGCGGAGTCAGCCGGGTCCGGTGGTACCGAAGTGTGCACGCACAGGCTGCTTGGACAGACATTATCAACGAGCAAAATGCTACGAGTCGCAGGCGCGTCAGACAACTAAGTGTGTACTCTTGTTAGTTGCATAACGCCGGCAAGCGAGAGCGTACTCCCTGCAAAGGGTGTGAGCAACTCGAATTCAAGAATTTGACACGTGTCGATGATACCTTTTCCGCGGTGAGAGGTATCATGAATACCGAAACCCCGAAAAGTAGATTCCAGCGTATCGAGACCATAAGGCAAGACGCTATCGAGAACTTGCGCCGCCAGACGAGATTAACCTCTCCGTCAGCCGTGATGAGAAGTTCGTATATGATCACCACTAGTAGGCTGTCATTAGCATCGCAAATCTGCTAGTTTACAACGTCGCAACTCACCTACCGCGGCGATCACAGGGTATGAGTCGTAATCCATCCTAAAATGCATATCCAGGCACAAGTCCCAGACACGGGGTTCGGTGAAATGAGAAGGGGGTTGGCGAAGGAAGGGCTCTCAGAACTCACACAACGCAACCATGATATATGGACACTCACGTTGATCATTCCTTTCTTCTACTTCGCCATGAGAGTATGCATCCTAGTGTGGACCACCCATCGCAGGAGGTAGATGATCAAACTACGCTCGGTGATTAAGACCCCGTGGCAGCGCGTCTGCGGTGCGTGAACCTGTGTGGGTGCGAAGGTTTATGAGGTGTATCATCGTCAGTCGCTGATACCCAGCGGGAAAGCGCGACATCGACTCTTCTCCTGCAAGTGTATCCAAATTGCATCAAACGACGTTACGCACGAACTGCGCCGACGGACATCGCCGAGACAGCATCCAAAATCCGACGATCCATCGGGATCCGTAGGTTTGCAGGAAGTGTTGTCCGCGGGCGTCGAGCGAGCGCGATGGGCATTGAAGCGTCTGCCAGCGCTGCCAGGTGGCAGGTGCACGATTCTGCCACTTTGATGGCATTCTTAACGCTAGCGCCCAGAACACTTGTGAACTGCGCGCCTATGGACGGGAACTTCCCTGCTCCCAAGGACGCTTCAAGTACGAGGATGTCCCTCAGTTCAGTGAAGAGGAACTGAAATTTGCATCAAGTTAGCAGGAAAGCGTCTCCAAGAGCGCTGCCCTCTAATATAGGAGCGCGATGCACACGCCACAACAAAACGCGTTCACAAGGCACCGAGTCGGAGTCGGCAAATCTGGAGATCGCCAGCACAGCGCGGGGGCACGTTATCTGAAGTGAGTCGAGCCCGCATCGCGCGAAGTCAAAAGGGAACTCAGGGAAAGAACCGCATCATCGTGATGCACACTGTAGACATCACAGCCAAAAGAGTGTCGATATGTGAGCGCCACAAAGCCTTCGGCGCCAGATGCGGGCGTGTTGTCCCAATTCTGCCTGGTCTCTGCCGTAGGTTTCAGAAGGTGTTCCGCCGTCTTTAGACAATATTCTCCTGAAAGAGAGCGCATCTCGAAGAACAGGGACTAGAAATACACGAAGATCATTTATTCGCATAAGTAACAGAATAACATCATCATAGAACCTACATCTACCTCGAGCCGGAAGTCGTAACGGGGTCGTCAGAGTTCCTGTGTAAGAGATACATTTGGATGCCATCGGTACGAGACTGGACATGCGAAACGACGTAGCTGCGATGCTCGGAAGACAGACAGACAACAAGCGGAGGTTGCCGTGCGCTGAAGGACAAGAAAGAGGAGAAGGAAACAAGCGGGCAAAGAAGAGCGATAACGAGACGACACAAGGCAAACGAGAACAGCAAGACTGGTATGGGGCGGAGACGAGCGTATATGGGCCGCCAGGCGACGACGAAGGGGTGACAAGAACGGAGAGGACAACATTTGCATACCACACTAGCGAGGACTCCAGCAGCGACAACAGTCCGACTTCTGAACGACGCGCAACGGTGATTACATTCCAAATTTCTTTTTACTTTCGCGATACGATCACCGTCTAGCGCCGTAGTGGTTGTTCTGCTGGACCCCAGTAGCACCCCACGTCATGTTGTTTGGAGGCTGCTCGTGCCCTGGAGGGGGCTGTACATATCCGTAGGGGCTGCCCTGCGGCGGACCCTGCTGTGGCTGTCCGCCGTAGCTGGGGTACATGTTGGGGTCTCCGCCAGGGTAAGCAGCGTAGCTTGGTGACTGGGGCTGCATTTGCTGCTGCTGTGGCGGGGCACTACCGGGCATTGCCATGGCGTTCGGCAGCGGCATAGTCTGGCGGCCGTGGGGGGAAGTAGTGGCGGCAGGTGGAGGAGGCGGGGGAGGTTGCGTTGACGAAGGGGACGTCGATGATGCTGGTGGAGGCGGGGGCGGAGCGGCCTGTGCCGAGCTGCGAGTTGTCGGCGCGGTCGTCGTGGAAGACGCACGGCGGCGTTTCCTTCCGCCGCGCTCGGCAGGGTCCTGAACGTCAGGTGGAGCACCCGACTGGTCGTGGCTGTCGGCATCGTTGCTATCGTCTTCCTTACCACCACCAATAGCAAGGCCGCCGGGCACATTGGGAGGGGGTGCAGGGCTTGAAGGCGAATGTGGTCCTGGCGCGCTCATAGGTCCCGAAGAGCGCCCGAGCGGCGTACCGACGGGCATAGATGACGGTAGCTGCCCATGGGGAGCGTTCAGGCACGCTTGAATGAGGTTCTTCCCCTCGGGCTGAGTGACCAAAGGTTGAAGCTTCGCCGTGGTGAACGTGTACACCAGGCCAGTCTCGGAGACAACCAGCAGTAATACTTGGGTCCCAGTAAGCGTCGAAAGTTCGTAAGCCTACGCGTCAAAATCGGTGTACATGGCAACGGTAACAAAAGGGACAAAGGAACATGTCAGATAAGGCACAACAACACGAGTGAGAACGAGAACGCGCCTTCTTCATGATACCGGCCTTGCGCTTTGAGAACGTGATGTGACGTCTCGACTTGTCTTGAATGAACTCGATTTTAATCTTTCTCCTGCCAGCCTTCTTGTCCTTCGGCTTCTCGTCGTCTTCATCGTCTTCGGCACCGCTGTCGCCCGCGTCATGGTCCTGGATGAACGCGTCGTCTCCAGTAACGGCGGGGGCGGTGGGGTCAATGGGCTCGAGGCGTTGACGCTTGTTGGCGGCGGTAGAGTCAGGCATGCTTCGTTTGCCTAGGGTAGACGTGATTGCGAGTTATGAAGTAGTGTGCGACTGCGCTTAAGTAAAACGCAACTAGACGTTGTTGGCGTATAGGTGCGGTGTTAAGAGCGTCGGGAGATCGTAAGTCGTCTGGAACAGGGGCGGTGTACGTGCACAGCCGGTATGTTTGTGCTACGAAGCGCTATGAGTACATCGTGGTCGGGAATGGCACGGGGCCAGGGGACGCACCGGAGGTCGTGGAAGTCGCGACGGACAATGGGCGACGCGTCGGGAAGCGACAGCGGCAAGGGGGACTCGTTGGTCGTAGGCGTAAGCGGGCTCACGATGTGGCACGACGAGGTCGAGGTCGAGTGCAATGGGCAGAGGGGCGGCGAGGTCGTCTGGAATGGGAAGGGGGGCGGAGAGTGTCCCTACCAGAAAAGGGGAGAAAACGACTCGAAGAGGAAAGGAGGCAAGAACGAGCTCGCCCGTCCCGATTCGTCTTATAGCGCAAAATTCAGTTCATCCACGGCGTCCAGCCGGCGGGAGCCGGTCATTTGAAACTCCGCTTCCCCGACGATTGCCATATCTTATCGCCACCCGCCCTGCCATATTCGGCTGCTTGGCCCCTGCGCCCCCTTCTCTGCACCTCATTGCGCCGCGCAGGCAGCCACAAACGGCGATGTCCTTGTTCTGCGTGGCCAGCGAGCGCGGGGGCGAGCAGAACAAGGACGGGGTTGTCGTTTTGGGCCTGCCCTAAACGGGGGGCTTTCTCACGCGTGACCTGCGCCACATCAGTCTCGTTCAGGCACCTGTCACGCAGTGTTCCAAATGCGTGATGCCGAGTGGCCCGAAACGGCGAACCCAGACCTCGAACCGCGCAAAGCGTGATCCCAGTCGTGGCGCAGAGCGCACGCTCAGGTGGGAAACTCGCTGACTCGGATGCAGTTCCAGCGGGTGCGCAGCAGCCCCGCGAACGCGCGAGAGACCGCCGTCGTGTCTCCTGTCTGGGCCCGCGCAGGGGGGCGCGGGCCTGCACGATTCCGTAGAGCCTAGTGAACGTGTATGACGCACCGCGCCGCGGAAGCATCGACGTCGATGGCCACGGGGTGCCTGGTCGCTGCCCCAGGCGTCGCCGGCGGTTTGCCCTGGAATGGTTGCGGCCAGGAGGCAGGACGTTCCCTCGCGATTGGCAATTGCACGCCCGCGAGTTCAGGCGAACCCGTCCCGAGCGCGACGAGGACGGCACCCTGGATGCTCGCCGGCCAATTGCGGACGAGGACGGCATCAATTGGGTAATAGGCATGTGATTCGTCGCAGCGCAGCGGCCGTGGGCGCAGCGCAGAATGGAGCCATCTCGTCTGGAGGCGGTCCAAAGGTGGGTCACGTTCCCGTTTTAGGCCCTCGACTGGCATGGTGGCGCATTTAGGTTTCTGCCAAATCCGGCACCTGCCCGTCCCGAACCAGAACGGAGCCGCCCAAGATGGCAGGTCACTTGCCATCTCCAGCGCCCGCACGTCTCTCCCATCACCCGGCTCTCGCCATCCATCGACCGTGCCGTCCTGCCTTCCATTTCCGCCCGACAACCAATCCTCGCCGCGTTCTCGTCGCCGGCCGTGGAGCCGTGTAAGACCGCGGGTCGGGACGAACACAGGACGCGAGGCGGGCCAGAAGTGACACGATAGCCTTCTCCGGCCACGGGAACTTTCCAGAGCCTGAGGGGGGCCGGAGAAGGCAATAACGAGACACTGATCTTGGCCGTTCTTGCACCGCCTTGCGAACACAGGGATGACGAATAGCCGGAAATACGTCCACGGTCGATAGATCGGGCTCCATCGCGTCATCTACAGCAATTTCGGACATCGCAGTGGGCCAGCCGTATGTGGCGAAGAATAGCCAATGTGCAATCCCAAAATGGATCACAATGGAACAATAGGCCAGCAACGAGGGCATACGGTCGGCCGCTGGGCGAAACGGCGAAACGGCGTACCCAGATGGTGTTTAGCGTTGCAATTTGACGGTCTTTGGCACGACGTACCTCACTTTTCAATAATATAATTATTTGCCAGCCTAAATCTGCTATGAGGCAAATCGGCGTAAGGTCGTGGCACAACTACTGTACTGGTCCGACCAAACGTTCGAGTCACGCGTTACGCCGACCGTTTTGAACTGAAGCTACGCATCCTAAAATCTTTGAACGAGGGTCCGGACATGTACACCAGTTTCGGATCCCGCCTGCGGCGGACGGCGGGCAGGGGCTGGTAGGGGGCCGCTTTGAACTGGTGTCGCCGTCACAATATTAATGGTCGGTGAACGGTGAACTGACCTTAATATTCCGGTCACGCGTCACACCCTTTGAACTTTTGGTCGGGACAGTACAGTAGTCGCACATATTGCGCTCAAGCTCCTCGTAACGCCCGATCCGGGACCTGCGAAGTCCATTATTTTGTCAGAGCTGAGACGGGCATTGGGATTCAAAACCGCGAGGTCAGCCAGGGCACACGGTTTCAGTCCTCCCATGGTCGAGTATCCATCCAACGACTCGCTGTGAGCCGTGTGTTGTGACCAGAGCCGCCGACCGCGCGAATTACAGCAAGTTGCATATAGCTTGACAGTCGGCGGAGCGAGACGTTCTTTAGAAAAATAAATGAGGTCACCGGCGCTCTCTGGTAGTACCTGCCGTTTTCGGCCACGATTTTCCCAGCTCATATGATGCTCGTCGTGTAACTTATGTAGTTTAATCCAGCAACATCTAAAGCCCTCAAAACAAGTGTTTACCATGTATTTTAGGTGTATTGCAGAGATTCGAGTAGTATATGACCGAAAATAAAATTGTTTAAGTTGACTGCGCGACTGGGACTCGAACTCTCGCGCGGCATTAATCGGTCCGATTGAGCGTCTGATGCGCGCCTCGGTGACCTCATTTCTTTTTTCTAAAGAACGTCTCGCTCCGCCGACTGTCAAGCTATATGCAACTTGCTGTAATACTGCAAGACTCCAAAAAAGTCTATTGTGAGCTTAAAGTCAATGGTTCAGAAATACTCACGGATCCACCAACGCAGTGCACAGTGTTCGGTCGGCGATACCACTTCGTCGGTTGCAGTACGGCGCTGGCAGCGCTCAACTCTCCGCGAGTGACCGTGTCATGGCAACAAGGTCGACGAACGTGACGCGGCGCCGAGGTGAGGACGTAAACAGAGGGAATCTGCGTACAGAAATACCGACGCTCCGCTCGGCTTGTCTCGCCTGCATCGGGGAGACAAGTGTGCGACTCGCGGCCCAAGTGCCATTTCTCCAAGCCGCGGACCGACGGAAGAGTAGGCCGAGTCCGCCGAAAACTCTTGCGTAAAGCGATTCTGTGCAGAACCTGAAGCATTCTTTATCCTCAGTGTTTCAGGATAATGAATGAAACAAATCAGCGTACCGTCAGACTGTGCGTACCAAGCCAGACTTTTGCACCAAGCTAGACCTTCTGCAACGGGGTTGGAGTCGGATGAACGGAAAGTCTTGTCTCTGAGATATTTCACTCGGTTTGCGATCGAGACGGCCGGAGGCGATCGCGAGTAATCGGGAATCGTGGAGCGTCGTAAAATAATCCCCGTGAAGTACAAGGACGTCCGAGGGTCTAGGCAGCGTGCCCAGCCCCGAGTGATTGACGGATGCAACAAGTGCAACTTCCGGCGCTTGTCAGAAATATCGACCACTTCGCGCGCGCTTCCCTCCGTCTACCATTCATGAACTCCGTACTACTCGGCGCATCATGGCAGCTGCCCCCTCGGAACGATGCTGCAATGCCTCATGCGATACCTGGAAACAACGCTTGCGACAGCTGTCGAAATAGCGGCCTCCTCTAGAAGACCTCACCGACAGCAACCATGACGAGCCGAACCGAAGGGCAGAAAGCAGAGTCAGAAGCCCTTGTCGAATATCGACCGGTAGACGTCGAAGAAGAACCTACTCCGGTCTTTGAGAGATCAGAATGGCCAGCTGGTGTAAGCATGTCGGTCAGGGTATGTCACACCCGTCGGCTCCGCGGACGTACCCTACTTATCTTGTACAGTGGAGCACCGTCGTTCCCTTCGCTCTCTTCGGAGGGTTCTTTGCCGCAAGCTGCTACTCCCTTAGACACACGGACCCCAAAAGACTGCTACGCCGACGCGCTATAACTGGCATCGGATGTGGGCTGGGCTATCTATGGACCAGCGTCGCGGTAGACCTATACCAAACAAGCGAGCGCACGGAGGAGCCTGCGTACGACGATCACCCCGAGCGCCCGCTCTGGGAGGCTGCGGAGTTTATTTCAGACAACTATTACGCACAGAAGAGGCTACATGCTCGTTGGGCGTGTCTCAAAAGCGAGACGCGACCGGCGGATTGGAGCAGGTTCCTGGAGATCACCGCGATACGGGAACATAATTTCCTTCAGAGAGATGGGATTAGTGAGCAACAAGGCTTCTATTGTGATCTCAGTTCTGACTACCGAGACAGATCGCTGGACGAGGATGGGCGATAGAATCAGACTGATGTCGTCTTCCATCGAGACACGCACTTTATGTGCTCTGGAGATGTGGCCGTACAACTGGGCGGAAGAAGGGTGGTACGTCAATGATACCGACTACACAAGAGCTGTCATATACATGGGCAACCTCGCAAATTGGGACAGAAACTCGGTACGCTTCCCCTTGATCATGTGTTACCGAGTTCACGCTGATTCCCCACTGGCACGAAGGATCTCCAAACGAAAACAGATATCACGATGCTTGCATCCGCACTCGTCAGTTTCTACACCCGTAACCGCCATCTTGCAAGAGTTTCTGGTGTTACCGGACTTTGCACTGTGGCCGCAAATGTGCTATCGACGATCCAGTTCCGGCAGTACTTGCACGAACCCTCTACGTTCTGCGACCCGTATGGTGTAGGCTATGTCGTGCGCTGCTACCTCAGAAGTGTTTTCTAGTCCTTCGAGCCACATGTCAGACAGCTGCTCGTCGACTCGATGCTACGTTGGTTGTACAAGATCCTGTCTCTGCTTCGATCGGCGATTCACTGAATCCCGGTGGAAAACACATCTCTGTTGGCGAAGATGATGGCGCTATATCAGACAATCCTCGTCATTCACTGTATCTTTTGGACTGCGCGGGTAGCGGCGATCCGTTGAATGTTCGGCTGGGCGTCTACTTAAGAATACCATCAAATGGCCAGAATCGTGCACCTGCCAGAAACTGGGCAGAAACTGCATAGCCGCCAGAAACTCGCCAGAAACTACGCGCTTGCCAGAAACTCGTCAGAAGCCGCGTCCTACATGGAACTTGTCGGAGCACGAATTATTCGCGAACTGGGCGCAACTTGAAAGTGGTATAATCAAGTCGTTGTGTACTAGTTCGACCCTAAACCAGCGATAGTGATTATGTCTGAGCACGGTGACTCGTTGTCCTCGAGAAACGATTAAACTCGTCGTCAAGATCGCTCGGCTCAAGTAGGACCTGCAACATGAGCGGGAAACTCTTGAGACTCATTTCATATTCACTTTTACGACAAAGAGAGCCGACTGTCGTGGAGGCTAGGCTCAACACTAACAGAAGGGACTCTTAGCGGGATCAGGACGACAGGGCGGTGGTGGGCTTGAA